>CALNHX010001625.1:0-214451 GCA_940337035.1 Agriotes lineatus | reverse complement strand
ACCGATAAGCGCAACTTCAGAGTCTGTTCGCGGGATGAGGGGATGTTGCTTTAGCATCGGAATTTCAAATCAGTTGTTTTTCCCGGCTTAAGAGCGCGCGTTGACGAACTGCTGCCGAGTGCATTCTGCAAGTTCGCACCAAGCCGAAGTACATAGAAAAGATTAAAAAAGCCTCACAGTAAATAAGTACAGCATTTCTGTTCCCAGAAAACACCAATTCCTCATGTGCTGGTGAGTACACAATTGGCGAGGCAATCAAGTATATTCGTCAAGTCCATTGTAAAAGCGTCACGTCAGCAGTCATTGAGGTGTCTGACAGCAGCCTAAGGTTCTCCGTATCGAGTGTGATAATTTTTCACGCATCATGTCGTCCAAGGTTTGGATGGCGCAATTATAGGGCAAGGCTAATATGTGACGCAGCAGTTCTCATGGCTAACTTACAAGGTAATTTAATACCGAAAATGTTTGAAGTTAAAAACGATAAGCAATCGCTACAGCTGTGTGAGAATCGCACTTAAGGTCTTAAATACTCGAATTGTGCCGGGTTTTAATGCGGCAAACGTAAACAGGCTCGACTTTAGCCACGGCTGTCTTTTAAACAGTTTTAACGTTTTAAAGACTATAATAGCGCTATTTTAACAATGTTTTATGTTTGTTTGATATATGTTTAAACTAAATAACTGTAAAAAGGTAAGAAATAGTGATTTGGATCTGATGTAATATTATTATACAATGTCAGCATAATAATAAAGTATTGAACATTTATTTATAATTACACGAACGCACACCCAGATAAGTAATAATAATTTACGTATAATATTGGACACCATGGAGGTTATACATACGATATTAAAATAAATAATTATTTATAAGAATACTATAAGAAAGGTACTGTATAATACACAACCAACAAAAAATATTCCCTAATTCCCGCAGGTCTATAATTCTCGGGTTCTATTCTTCCGAAGATTAATAAGTTATGGTAAAATGCATTTTGGTTTTTAGTTATCACCTGCTAAAATGATAATTCATTCAGTGTTCACACAATCAAATAACATATGATTCTATTAAGAACGTTTAACTGATCTTCAATTTAGTACATATAATTACCCTTTTCTGTTAATTTAAGGTTACCGTTGTCATCAATAGTTAAAAATTTTATGATATGGTTTTTGGTGGCCTCTTTAGATGTGGAAATTGATTTCTATAACTCTATCGTTACTTATCAATCTGAAGAAGCAGCCAAAAATGGATACTTCTTATCGAAAAAACTACATAGGAAGTTTTAAATCTGATACATCTTAAAATGTAGTAATTGTCTGCTTTCGTTTTGAATTTTATATCCGGTTGCGGTTGACTAAAAAAGTTCTTAGTATAAACTAGAATTTATTGTATTGACTTCAGAAATTGTTTGCTTCAATTTGCAACTTTGTCATGATTTGAAATCCTGTTTCCCTCGAATTGACTTTTATTTAACGTAGTTAAAACATTAATTAAATTTAAAAAGTCAAATTACTTTAGAATATTGATTAAAACCCGTGTCAGACCTCTGAAGCAATTCATGGAATTATTAGCTGAAGAATGTGCTGCCATCGCAACTCAGCATTCTAGTAGGCACTCTCTAGAGTACCGATATCGGTTAGATTAATTTAAAACCGCAATTAATTTGCCCGTAGCCAACTTCAGTCACATTTGGTGCCTTGACCCCGCGTGACGGCAAATTCCGATAGACACCAAACGCACGTGGGTCACGTACGAACATTGATATAGCTCCAATGCAGTTTTTTCACCAAAAACTACCCTAGAATATAAACCCGGCTGACGGACCTCAATAGACTATTAAAGCACTATACGCGGCCCGTAAAACACACTTCTAGCAAGTTCGAAGCCTTTCTCATAAGAAACTACTTTACCCCAACTCTAATTGATACTTCGATTCAACACTACCCTGCTGCCATCTTAGAACATATATCTAAACTATAAAAAACGGCTCTGACCTGTTATACACTGAGAGAGAAGCACCTGGGGCTCAGACAAGGAGCACCGTTGCAATATTTCTCGTTGTTGCGCTCCTGCTGCTCTAGAATGGTGTACGTACACACTTGGAACACAACCTTAGCACCTCGAAGCCGTCATGGCACTTGGTAGCCTCATAGCTAAATGATTGGGTCTACAGAAACCGCCCTGCTTCAAGCTAGGGAAATTTTTGGTTTGTCACTGACATAGTAAAATAAACAAAATCCGACCTACTGGACAAAGCAGCGCTCTTTCACATCATTTGTATAAGCGGTTTTTATTTTAAGACATTTTCTTATGTATGTATAAAGAGCAATATATGTATTGTATTTATGCTGTTTTTTATCTATTTTTACTCGAAGCTAATACGAGGTATTGGCTTCTGATTCTACCCATAGAAAACGAGTAATTGAGAAAATTAACTTGGGTGAATTTAACCTGACCAGAGCAAAAGCTTATAAAGTTCTATAGAACGCATGAACTAAGTGCAACGGTTTTTGCTAAATATTCATTTGTGTATATTTAATTTTAACTTCTAAATCCTGATATATTAACACTTAAGCAGGTTCATTGTTCATTTGGTTGTGCTCAGTACGTAAAAATGTGTGTATTTAAGAAACAGATTTTAAATAATATAGTAAAACTTGGTGTTTGAGCCTGTAGGAGATCATATTTCAAGCCATAACAGCTTGATCTCTGAGGCTGGTGCCCAGCATAGCCTTCAACCTATGACCGGAAGATCGCCTTCAGGTCATAACTACTTGGTCTCTGAAGCTGGAGACCGACGTAATCATTAACCCTGTACTTGAATATCCCTTTCCAAGCTAGAATTACTTTATATCTGAGGTTGGAGACCGGCATAACCCTTGGCCTTAACCTTCACCAGAAGATCGCGTGCCAAGCCATAACTACTTGGTCTCTGAGGCTAGAAACAGGAGATCGCCTAAGCAGGTATCATTAATATTTTGAATAAACAATGATGGACAAATTATACCAAATAAAACATTGCTAGCGATGCTAGCAGGTAAATACAGACATTTATTATTAGTTTAATGGTTTGTTAAAATTTGCTTTCGCTGCTTTCCACGTTCGCCCTTAGATATTATCAAATATACCCATAAGATTTAATTTTCAAAGTTAAATAATTTTTGAAGTACAGAAGTGTTTGTGTTCGTTTTATATGCTTTATACTTTATTTTGGCTTAGTCTCGAAGCACAGAACATAGCTAAGTAAAAAATTATTGAGTACCATCAGCCAGCAGATATACGACTGGTTACAATGATAATCGGTAATAATCTATTATAATCCGCTTACGCTGCGAGTTTATGTCCATAACAGTGAACAAAATTAGATTTTGGTCGTTAGACAACCCAATATGCAAAAATTTTAAGTTAGTTTTAGGTAAACGCCAAGCTTACAGACTTATTGAGCACGGGTTAGTTTCGTCGGACAATTACAATAGTTGCTTTAATTTCAGTAAAGCGATTCATCAATGTAAACTATATTTGGGAAAACGTAATAAATATCTTTCCTATTTCTAATTCTAGTTTTGTCGAGATGCAAACTAAAATAAAACACAAAAAGTGTCCAGGCAAGGGAGTTCATTTCTTTTAGATGTCTGGCATTTATGCAGGAAGTACTTCCTGACATTTCTAAATACGATGTCGTATGTCATCACTCGCTATAAAAAGCCTCATCACAAAGTTATAAGTTCGGGCTTTGATCTGAGATTTGTTTTTTACTTTTCTAATAGGTTTCCATCTATCTGAAGAGACGCATTGGCGGATCTGTCTATATGAAAGCAAAAAATTGCTGTTTACCTTGCGGAGCTCCGCAAGAGCCTTTTGATTCCTGATCAGAAATTTATTTGGGTGGCTGCGAGGCTTCAGACATGAAAGAGGACTAATAAATAAAATAAAATTGAATAGAGGCCCCAATTACCGGCGGCGAGGGGCGTAAGCTGGATTTGTTTAACGGAGGCGGCGAGCGTTTACGAGCGCTACGGCGGCAAATGAGCACTAAACAATAGCGGCAATTACAATTACAGGTCACATTTTAATTAAAATTCGAACCAAGCTGTAAAATCGTAGTAAAAGAACAAATAAACGGCAAACGAATCTCATTTCGGAACCAAATTTAATCCGCCATTAACATCTGGGAAATTGTAGAATGCAAATTCCCTCCGTGTGTACCGCCGAATTAAACACTTGCCATTCATCCCGGTTTATTAGTTTCAGAATTTATCATTAGCCTGCGACATAGCGAAAACTGCGACCTAACGTTGCGATTAGTGGCCCTTTATGTGCTCTCGGTTTAATTTGAAATCGATTTCGCAGGGATCCCAAATTAAAAACGCGATATTTGGACGCTAATTTCGGAAATATATTTTTCTTTAAACCAAGGGGGAAATAAATTATGTCCCAAATTGCGTTCTAAGCCCAAACCTCTGAATAAGATCGCGTGGGCCAGGACGAGCCTTTTGTAAAATATTTAGCAATAAAGCTGTTCGTAAAATTAATTCGAATGGTCCCATAAAAGCCCAAGCATTAAGGTATTTAAATTTATGGAAAAGTTCCGAATTAATAAATCAGACTGGAATAACTCGAAGGCAATAAAAGAGCGCTAGTGAATAGAAGAGGGGCAATACAAAAGTAATTGAATTAACAACCTGCTCTAAGCACCTTGGTGCAACGCGTTTGATTTTTCATCTCATTACTTTAAATGCTCGAAAGCAGAGAATCCATAAAATTGAATTAATGTTCGTTTTATAAAAAGGCCATCTCCTAGCCCGACAGCCAGCAATAGAACTTTTATATGATTTTCTTTCAGATGTAGTGCGAAATCATAATTTTTATTTTTACTGTTCGCTTGACACTGCGACACAAATTGGTATCGCAAACCCCATCAGAGCTTCTCGCCAACTAATAAATAACAGACGCCTGCACTCGAATTTCACGCTGATAATTATGCCGAATCACATAATAATGAATTCACTTAGAAGCGAAAGGCAAAATAAAGGAAAAAACTAATAATTGATATAAGGATATAGGCCTACCACTTTTAACCTATCCAAATGGAAAGAAACTGAATAAAACTGAATTCAAACAATGCATACAATGTATTCTTAAATAAACACTTAACTCAATAAATAATCATCTGCGGGCGATATAGCTTGGGGTTAATCGCACATAGTAATCGTTTAGGGAGCACATCTTTGCGCGCTCATAAGAGCTTCATTTTACGGTATCAAATGTGGTACACGCTGGCTGCTGTGCACTCTTGAATTGGACATGCTTTAGATTGCGTCATCCACTCTTAGAAGGCGTGATGCATGGAAAAGAACCGCACCCGTTGTTGGAGAATACGCGGTTACTGCTACCTGACGATTCTCGGTCGTCTGACGTTACGTTCTTGTAGTAGATTCACCTTTGAATTGCGGCGTAATTAGCGTACCTTTTACATGGTGAAAATGGCATCTGTGGAAATCCAAACACTCTTTGCTGCACTTAAACGTATGTAGCATATATTAAATACTACTAGGCTTTATTCAGCCGTTTCTAATTAACTCCCACAATGTAAGCAGGAATCGCAGGGACGTGCTGCCCCAGCTGAGACTGAATCGCGACTGCCTGAAATTAAATTCCCAGCAAAAGATGTTTTGAAGTTGAAAATCTTTTCTGCCTTCCAGGAAGACGTGAACACAGCACAGGACCGGCTTTGCCAAGTTTTGATTATATTAGTTTACAAAAGTTTAAATATAAGTAACAGTAAAATGCATATAAAAATACAAGTGGGCTATGGCTTTAAATATAAAAATACACACTACAGGTAAGGCTACTGGGCAACAGGTGAGAAATGTAAAACCACCTATGCACATGTGGAAAATTAGGCATTGCATGTCAAATATAACTACTACAAATTAATAAAGAGCGAACATGAAACGTGGCAGGACTAAATTTACTTTGGACACAACTTTGCAATTCTTCTAGAATTAAAAAATACCCATAATATATTATTTTCAAATATTCTGCCACTTAAAAGGCACGACAGTTATGTGCTTATCCAGTAGAGGTTTTTCTGAAAACGACAATATTGGAAAAATATTGTAAAAGTTTCTTTATGTTAGTTACTCGTGTGTATTGTATCAACCAAATATAATATAGTGATACTGGAGTAAAGAGCTTTTAAGCGGAATTTGCTGGAGACATACAATTCCCGAGTATAATCAGCAGAATGTATTAATGCAACTTGATAGCATTGTGACTGCAGTTCTCGTTTACAATTCAAAGGGTTGTCCTCGGGTAACACGAACAGTTTTGCTTTAATTCTATTGTAGTAACTAAACTTGCTCTTGCTTTTACTTTAGTTTAGTAGCACTGATGAAAAGTAAACCATAACGACGATTCTCTTATTATATAGTTTTGCACAAAGTAGTGAACAGTAACTGTTTATAAAGGATTCCACGTTTTGTGCTCAGGTTGGACTTTAACTTGAATCAAAAACGCTTCCCTGCTTTATCACAAAAATTTAATTTAGGAAGTAAACAGGTTGAGGGGAAGCACTTGGAATAACTCATATAAGATGGAACAAGGTTGAAATTTCAGCTCGTTATTAAAATTACTTCAGCTGTACGTTGTGCAGTATTTTACTGTTTAATATGCTCATAGCGTGTGATCAGTTTTGTGATTAAGGATTTTCGGTATTAATTTGCAGAAGATATGTAGCTTAGTCATTCCTGTTGACTATGAATGTGTGTATTAGATACAAGTTCAGCATTAGGAAGAGTCCGGGAGAAAAAAATGTTGACTATGATCTAGAAAAGGCAAGCTATATGGGCAAAGCTTACTATAAGGCCCTATTGCTAGCGCAAGCCGCGGGCAGAGACCAGAAAGCGAGGGTTAAACCAAAGTGTGTAGTGATAGTTTTTGTCGAGTGCGATATGAATTACTTTTTTAAAAGTATCTTTTTTATGGCCCTAGTGGCAAGCATCAAAAGCATTTCTCTGTGCTCCACATTCATATCATTTTGTGACGTTTGCTAATATGTAATTATTTAGTAGAATAACTTAAAATATTTGTAATTTTCACTTCGCCGTCTTTCCACATTAAAACTAGGCATCAGTCGCTTGTGCGTTGCATGACTAAAAAGGGGCGCGGCCTCATGCACGTCGAGTTTACGACACATCCCTACTTTTCTTCCCCCAGCAAACATCTTCGGCAGAGCGAGACCCGGAGAACTTATAAGAGAGCGCACATCCGGCCAGAAAGAACAGTTTGAGCCTCACAAGTTTCGGTCAGAGAAGGCTTCGGAGAAGAAAACTCATCCAAATCACACATTCAGAGAAATGCATGAATCTTCCTTCGCAAAAGCCTTCAGTAACTCCCATTAACGCTGTAGCGCTTGTCCAGTACAACACGTTCTGCTTTCGGTCGCGCTAATCCAACTCACGAAGAAAGTTTTCCCGAGAACCCTGGTATTTAATTAAGACTCCTAAAACTCTTAAATCATTCTTGATACCTCCGTATCACTGGTTCTGCAGTAAGACCAGCCGCGCGGCTTAGCGTAAGAGCGTAAGAGTAAGCGACTCCTCGGTTTGAATTCATGGGCAGGTTCAAATTTTTTACGGTTTATTGGATCGGTATCGGGCCCGGTTACCTTTCGTAGTTGAGATACAGTTAACGACGCTCTTTTCGAAGACTGGTCTCTGAAAAAGAGTATCATGACTACACGAAACACATGCTACACACACAGTATACACTGATATGATGACTTCAAGGAACCATAAAGTTGCGGGCGAACTGCTCGGGTCACAGACCCGGGTCTCCCGACTAAAATATGCCATACGAACATACATACATTCTGGATTGGCACACCCGGTGAATTTTATGAGAAGCCAGAGCCAGAATAATCACAAATTTCAAACCGTTCCCTGACTCGAAAGCATCTTTTGAAATAAGCATGTAAGGTTAAAGGAGCTTCTGAAACTTACGTTAAGACAGTTCGCCTGGGCAACTGAGCTACATATCGTCATTGCCAATGCCGCCTATTCACTACCATACATATAATTTCATATTCCAATAAACCCTTGTTTGTTTAAAGAACGAAGCTAGCCATTTTTCTATTACAGCGTATACGGTGATAAGCTCAGATAAGTTGCTACGGCGCCAGGGGTGGGGTGACCCGAAGAATAAGCAATTCTATTTCATTATTATAAATTGTAAAATACATTTAGATTTACGTTACTTAACAGTTTCGTTTGTAAGACTTAATGCAAATATATTATTTTATTCGATTTATTTCTCTGCGCTTAGAATAATACGAACTCTGGTTCTGAGCTACCAAAAGACCAAATTATGTAATTGGGCAAAATAAAATAAGTAACTTCGTTCCATTTAAACTTAAACTGGATTCCATTCTTGTATAAGCAAGTCGAGGTTTGTCTAAATCTTGACCGTTACCCTACCCGATGGCCATAACACCTACACGGCATCGTTTTCAAGATACAGGATGTTGAAGTTTAAACAAACTTTTTTTTCAGAAATCTGGAATACGGCTAGAGCTATTCTAATGTGGCATTGTTTGTTCAAAATAAATTTAATTTATTTCCACCAGTGGCGTGCATCGGGGCCACCGCAGTTACCTTAGTTTAGAAAAATCTGGTGGTGCTTTTATTAATCTCCCGTTATGTTTGGTTGATGGCGTTACAGTAAATTTATAATTGCTCACGAAATTAATATCCCTACTTAATACCAAGAGACCTGTTAGCCGCTTAAATATTTAACTACTGTACTTTGGCTGATAACAATAGCATTGGCTGCATTTGTAACTATCACCTGTAGCGTTGTATTTACGTGTAAGTTAGGCGAGTGCTTGTTATTAATTTGCTGTACCAAAATCACCGTTCTTAATATAAACTTGTTCGTATGAAATTTTGTTTTAGACATGTACGGTTAATGTAAGTAATTTGTGTGGCAAACTGTTTTCGAGTCGATTTCAGGCCGTAGCAAATTTGGCTACGCCAATTTTAATGAGTTTGAGAGTTCTTGTTATCGGTTGTATTGGAAGGCTTTTTGGTGTCGCCTGATAATTTGAACACCTCTCCTAACGGTAACTAGTCGGCCCTTCGATTCGTCCATGTAGCTTCAACGTTTGTTTGGTACGATTGAAGTTGGTTATAGTAATTGAGTCAGATTAATTTGAGGCTACAGCAAAAACATTTTGTTGAAAAACCGTGTCGACGTTGGTTTTGGTTTTGTCAATATTGTATATAGTATTCAGTAGTCAGTTTTCCACTAGATATTGTTGGCCTAATAACCTAGACATTTTCTTACTTTCAAATCGCCTTTTCTTATATTCTTGCTGATGTCTAAATATAGCCTAATTAAAACGGGGATTTTTTGTTGATAGTATTTATCTTTATATATCTTTTGTTATCTATTACAAATACTTGTAAACTTTAATCTATACTTATATCATCTAAGAGATGTTTTCTAACCACGGACGTAGCTTCTGATAAGGTGTTCCTTTCTTACTGATGTGATGTTTAAATGTCATTTTGTTGCCTAAATATATTCTTCTTGACCTTTTTTTCTTTCATTTTGCCTTCTCTAATAAGGAGTGCTTGTTCGTCTAGTCGCATATCTGGAATGGTTGATGTAGGCCAGGTTGATCTGGTTTTTTTCTGTTACAGCCTCCCGTGTTTGCTATAGGAGAGCCAAGATAGATAACGTTGGCCACTGCTTCAAAGTCAGTTGTTGTTCTCTATACGGTTGACGATCATGATGGGTTTGCCGTTATGCATCCTTAATCCATACTCTTCGCTCCTCTCAGCTAGCTGCTCATTATATTTTTTAAGTTCTCAGTATCTGAGCTAATGATGAGAATATCATCAGTATATCTCAGGCGGCTGATTTTTTATTACCTCTCACATTCCTTCATTCAATCTACGGAGTACTTTCCGCATAAGGATTCGATGTTCCGTTCGCATTCATAAATCTAAATATTTAAATGAATAAATAGTAAACACGCATGCAACATGTGTGCTTTTTTTTCACAGAAAAAGCACTTATCTAGAGAGTATCAACACCCCTCAAACAAATTCCTCATAATTCGGATTCAGGCCCGCGAGAAGTCCGGGCATGTTTTATTTTAGGAAGATTTCGGTGTCCAATGGGGCGCTAAAGGTTATTAATCTTGTAACCGTTTTAGTCGAGTGCCTGCGCCGGAGTCGGATTGAATTTTCAGATAAAAATTATTAAGTAGCGCCGAGAATTTGTTTTGATCTATCACTGCGCCGCGATAGTTCGAAAGCGATTTTGATTTACATTTAGTCGTTTTTCTTTTAAATTCTGCTGACGTTTGGAGCTATAGAACATTAGCCGTCAGTCCAGTTCATAAATTTCAGTTCCGCGATGTTGACAAAGTTTATTGGTGACGATGGAAATAGATAATGTTGCAGAAAAGTTCATTCGAGTGGTTTTTCGGACGAAACTTCAGAGCACAATAACATGTCACTTGTAACTAAGTTAGATAAACGCCGCGGGATGTGTGTTTGTCTGCATCTGAAAACTATTTCAGCTGTTAATCCATGCTTGCAGCATAAAGAAGCGTTTGAAAAATGCAATTGCAGCAGAACTCTGAAGTTGAGTGCAGTTTTTTGGATGGTTGAATTTACTGTTGTAGAATTAATTTAAATGTTTTATGTTCCGTATACAGAATGTATCTGGACTAAATTAAATAAGAAAAATATATTACATATATTTAATTACCCTTGGACTTATGAGGCGGAGCATTGCCTTGCTAAAATGCCACCTTAGCTACGCTGGCAAGTTTGCCTAAAACTGCTCAATAATTTTGACAGATTCTTAATTGTAAAGGACTGAGGATCTTTAACGTTTCCACGTTATCGATTGATGTTTTGTTTGAGTATTTGAGTATTCACAATTCCACATCATTGGGTCAATATCATGTTAAGGCTCCAAATCTTCCTTTCAAGTATCTTCACGTATTTCATCTTTTCAAAAGTGACAATCCCTTTCTTTATGATAGAATAGCAAGGACAGTTATCCTTTAAAACATCCTCCGTATCTTGACGAATTTCTTTACGTTTCAAGTCTTTTATGTAAAGGCACTTACATTTAAAGCATTTACAGTAAAATGTATGCACACATTTAAAACACGTCACCATAATCCAGGAAAAGCATCAGTGCGATGGAAATTTTTCTAAGCGCTTTGTCAGGGTTTATCAACTTCCAGCTATCAGCTTAGAAACGACCCTGGAGGAATCCAGAGATTTGAGATCCGCTTGAAATGTGAGTATGTTTACTTTCAAATCCTCGCCTTAGGTCTGCAAGTCGCGAGTACAAAGATAGCCTGACTTATGCGTACTTGTGTAATGGAATTTGAAGTTTGGGCTGCAGGCGGAGATGCTGTTCGCTTCCTTTTGTTTAAAGCTCGCCGTTCCGGAACGTCCACGATTCTTTCCCGGAGAAGATACGGAGCATCTATTGATTTGCTGCATTTTCGTCCCTTTCCCACGAATGCTTAATTGGAAATTCATACAGATCTCAGGGCCAGGATATAATCTACTTAGCGTCTGCGACTCACCGGTGCAGCACTCATTCTGTTTGGTTACTTTCCAACCCCATGGGTTGCTGTTCGATGTTCGAACGCGCAAATCCTAAAGCCTCTTAGAGGCTGTTGTTTAGTAGCAGCCAAGCTTTGGGACCACACGGGGCATCAAGCTTTACAGTCCAGTAAGTTTGTTTCTTCTAAGGATGTCATCCGTTTCAAATCCAAGGAGGAATCCTTAAGCACAACTTAGTGGGATCTGGATCGTCCTCGATGCTACCACACTAGTTTTATTTTGTAAATGTTCGGGTTTATTCTCATTTTACTAATAGAAATAGTTGGGACTTGTGTGGGATTTTGAAAGTTTTAGCTCACACGTGTTGCATTAATGAAATAGTTCTTGATAATTATTAAACGGATTGGCTCAATTGCCGTCTTGCACCAACAGCAACTTACCATCAAGTACCTCTCTTACAATCCTTACCTTAACAAACTAGGAAAAGATGTCAACGAGTTGAACGAATAAAGTAAATGTCATGCCAGTAAGCGTACAAATATGTGATTTAAATAAATCTAATAGTATAAGGAACAAATACGTTATCCGAATTTCATATAGGCCAAAGGAATTTGGGGATTGATTAAACAGCCTAACTAGAAATTATTGTATAAATTGGACTGGGTTCGCTAGATTCTAAATAAACCAGCACTTAAATTATTGTTAGCATGAATAAATAGTTCAAAAATGGAATCGATACAACGAAGTGAAACTGAGTTGCATCAGGCGTTCCAATAAAAACTATTTATTTTCGTAATTTTCCCAACGCATCGCTTTTATCGTAAAGGATTATCGAAACGTGACGCAATTATAGACAAAGTAAAATAATCGTGTTCAGGAAATAAGAAGTTCCTTAATCCCCACCTGGTGCGTTGATTGATGAAACTATGGCCGTTCACTATTCTGATAAACAATAGCCAGTATGGCAATGCTAATGGAAGAAGATTTGCTTGTACTTTGAAGATTTTTACAGATTAATGTACTAAGTAGCTATCAAAGTTTCATTTGCCAAAGAAAATTGTAGACACAAACAGATTTCCTCGCCTTAGAATCTATCGAACGTTGTGAATAGTCACATTTAGGGCATAAGTTTGTTTCGAAAGCAAGATTTAGAAGACTGCTTTATTATTTTGATGGGGAGGTCACGTCTGTTCCCTCTCCATTTTTAGAGGTTAAGTTAAGTGTTTTGAATTGATGTTTGTTCTAATTTCTGTGTGAAGCAATTAATTACGTGCTAATAAGTAACTGTCATTTGTGTACGGTGTTTTCATAAAAATTCAGTGCTGTTTTTTTATTTTGTTGCAATTAAATAACTTCTTTGAAATGATTGAGTATTGAACGATTCTTTGAGCAGCGGCCATCTTGGAGATATTTGAACAGCAGCGACCATCTTGGAGCTATTTGAGCAGAAGCGGCGCTCGGTTCCAGTTTGTAGGAGGTTCCCCAACAGTGGCATAGAGCACAAAGGGTTAGCGAAATTATTCTGTGCTATACGTTTTAATTAATTCACGTTGTTCATTGTAATGTTAAGATCTATCATAATAATTATGCTGGAAAAAGCGGGAGTTAGAAAAAGTCAGTAAATAAAACAAAGTTCTCTCTTTTCGACACTCAGCAATTTTATTAATGTTTGCTTCCAGGAACCCACGAAGCCATATGATGCTTTGTATTTGAGTCTTATGCGTAGATTAGATTAGATTAGATTAGATTTTACGACTGCCTTTTGCTGGCATGCACACGTCAGCCCTTTGGGCTTTTTGTACTGTCGGGAGTTTTCAAGTTAGCAAGCCGACATCCGTATCTTTTACTAGACTTGCAATGTCCCCTACTAGCTTGCGGTTGTCAATAGAGTTAAGGCTCCAATCGAGTTGGTGTCTTTTACGCTCTAATGCTGGGCATTCAAAGAGGATATGATAGGCTGTTTCATCATCCTCTTGGCATAGTCTGCAAACAGGTTCATCTCTATAGATATTGATCCTGTGCATAAATTCTCTGAATGCTCCAGTGCCTGTTAGTAGACTTATTCGTAGAACAAGAGTCTCTGATAATGTATTTCTTGAGGAAAAACGCTTCGAGAATCCATAATAAATTAATTTGTATGCCTAGGACAGATACCAACATAAACTCAAAGTGCAAGGGGTATCTTTTCTAGCTATCGAGCGAACATCCGTGCATTATAGAACGGAATTATATAGGTATATCGTACAATTATTATATAAAATGAAAGCGAACGTTAGATTCAAAGAATAGTTTGTATTGGAAATGAAATTAACGAGATGGTAATGGATACCAGAGAGCAATACGCAAAATATATAAGAACAACGATAGGACTATATAATTTAAGAGAGTGAAACGCCATACCTTTTAATGAAATGCCGCGGGGCACAACAAACATTAAAGAAACAAGAAATGTACAACTCGATCATACATGGAACTAAAACATGGAAACTATTACAACGCCTAAAAGTGCAACTAAGGGCCTTGAAAATTAATAAGATGAGTAAATGGCCCAGGATGCCCAAAAGAGGCGACACAACAAAATCTGTGACCTAACGGAAATAGAGACGCATATATTAAAAATACGGGGGAGGAGAGGTTACCCAAAAGGCAGCAAAAAAATTAGTCGACCCCGTAAAGTATGTCAAGAGTATAGAAACTCTGTTGGGATCATTTGTGATTATTCACGTCCCTTGTTTCTAAATGCACGTGCCAGAGAGAATCGCGAATTTCGCATCGTCGAATTTCTGCTCGCTTTGGATTGAGAGACGACAGATCGGAAAAAGTGATTCAGATGTAATCGGAAAGCGTTATGTTGTTTTATGAATCCATATTGTGCCGGTCAGGTAAGCAACGACCTCGTCAGATATTCCAACTCCTCGAAGTGCAGACTAACTTTGAAATTCCTCAGCTTTGAATTTTCGTGGAATTTCACATAGATCAATGGTAGCATGCATTCAGAGGAACACCTTACAACACCATACGCCATTTTCTGCATAGTGGCAGCGTCATCGATGCTCTGTACATTCATCTATCGTCTCGCAGCCCTTCGGCATTACGAAAAGCCCTGGAAAAATGTTCTGCTCAACGAAAGGTAGATCTACTCAGGTATAATTCTTAGGAATTTTAGTGGGGAATCCTTGTTACGCTGAGAGCTGTAGGTCTAGTCCCCTTAAATGCAATATTATGAATATTATCTTAACAGGGCTCTTGAAATCTCCTGAATGGCTTTTATTTGTAAAGCGCAGTGCAGTTTCGCGTATTTTGAAATCAAGTAAGCATTTTCAGAAATTGCATTGTAGTCATTTTCCATCATCAATTTACGACTCTCTCCATCCCGCTAGTTTGGTGCGGTAACCTTTTAAGTCTGTTGCAGGTAGTAAACAGCTTTTTACCCCTTAGAACTTATAGAATGAGGTAAAAAATGGAGCAAAATAACGGAATGGAAAAAATATAGGGCATTTGAAAATCTAAAGAAGTTTAAAGTTAACATACAAGAAGAAAAACAACAATATGTTAATATGTTCAAAAATGTATTCACTTAATCAACATCATAACGAATGTTGGATACTCTTAAGAATATTGAATTACCTGGAAACTGTCAGAATCTTAGAAACGTGCACTAAAATACTATAACATCGGATTGGGAAGCATTGGAAGTTTGTATTTGAATTCAGTAGTTCGCCAGGTTAAACGTGAGTAGTGATTCGTATTCTAAGCTCAGAACTTCTTCAGCGCAAACTTAAAAATTATCATAACCCTATAGGATAAACTCGTCGAATTACAAGTGTCCAACTTTCAATTGAATAAGACCGAAGTTCGGCCTCCATTTTTAAAGCGGGATTTTCTTTACAACTTCCGAACAACAGTCATGCACTTTGCTGCAGCTCGTGCAGCTTTGTTTCTGGAAGATAAAGTGCACGAGAGATAAGAGACGTACAACAATAAAATTTACGACGTTCTTAAATTGCACGTCTCAGAAATCAAGTTTAACGTTCAAGTTTTGAATCAGAATCGCTGAGCTTTCCAATATAAGCTTAACTGAAAAGTTTGATCATAATACAATTGTCTGTTGCCGAGGCTACGGCTGCACTCCTTTAGGCAGGAGATTATTCTCTTAGCATTTACTGCCTCTTTATTCGCTGCCTTTATAAATCCGCGAGCGTTAAAAATATGACCGTTGGAAGCAAATGCTTTACCGGGTTTTATGAATATCTAGAAGGTTTATTTCTGGTTTGTAAATTCCATTTTGAAAGACGCAGGAAGGCTTCGCCATTATGCCAGTATAAAAGGAAATACAGCGGATCTATCGCGATATTGCTGAAGGATCTCTATAATACTATTGTTTTCGGAATTTGTCGTTCCTGAAACGCTTCAAACTTAACAGTTACGAAGACGGAATGTTGCCCCTGCAACGATTGTTTAATGTTGGGTAAGAGTAGAATTTCTTTCTGAATAAATCCATCCCTCAAATAATCATAAGGTACTTGGAGTTTGTACAACTTTGTGACGCAAGAAAGAAGTGGAAGTGAACAAACGGTTCAACCTCAATTAGTGTAATCCAAGGTTTCAGTGTCACACCCAAATATAGTGTTTTTCTGGGGGGATGCAGGAATAGCATTGAACTGGATTGAGACAGACGTTTAGTAAGAAACCTTTGTGTTCATTTGGGTGAACAAATTACTAGAGCTGGTATTACGCTCCCACCTTTTTTGATATCTCAGGCATGAGAGAAAGAAAGTCAAAGGAAATTGCCCAACAAACACTGGAGTCAACTGGAGGAACTTACTATAGTTGGAGAGAACAAGTGGTGCCTATGTAAATCATTTGTCCAATTATTTCAAGAACGGTGGCTTGGATCAAGATGTTAGCTAGTAATGCCCGCAGGACAGAAATTCAATAAGATAAGGAGGGATCAATTCTGAATAAAATTGATCGAGCTTCTTTGAACAATTCTACAGAAAGAACAGGCTTATTTTAATCCATGAAGCGCAGAAGAAGTCTTCTAGGAGTTTTCAAAAAAGATAGAATTCTAAAATTGAAGATCAAGGTCACATATCGCAACACCAAGGCAAACATTATGTCCCATTCTACTGCTTTTTAAGCATTACCAGCTAAAAGAGGTTGGTGGAAAAAGACGCTCCGGATACCCAAAGGAATTGTGGATAAGGCCTCATTAAGTTCTATCGACAATGAGAGTCAACCCTATATACATGAAAAAATGAAGAATCTCCTCTTCCTAAGATTCCAAGAGTTTCGACTGAGACCAAACAAGTTTATCGATCAATCTAAGATGGGAGAATAGATAGCAGTCATAGAGCCGCCATTTACACGCACCGCTATGTTTACCAGTGATCTGAGAGGGTTGTGTTTAAAATTAGTAAGACTAGAGACCATCGACCATATGCTGTCAATGACAGAAGTAAAACTAGAAGAATATCAAGCAAGGTTCCTGAAACCGACAGCCAAAAAACGAAAATAACTGGAATTAAGACAGGTAGAAGCTCCTGACCGAACACGTCGATTGATGAAAGCAATATAGAAGTGATCTAAAAATTTAACTATTTCGGTAGTGAAACGGGCCTTTGGAATCCCTTGCGTGTAGTGTGACAGAGTTACTTCTATGTATTCTATTGTTAATTAGTGCGCAAAGCCGACTTGTGGTGTGAACTCATTGTCAATTTTAATTTATATGAATGCCATTATAATGACAACGTCCAAACCTGCTCGTGGGACGAGGAGGTTTTTCAATTCAGTCAGATATCACGTAGAATAAGCAGTCGCCGGTT
Source organism: Agriotes lineatus (assembly GCA_940337035.1). Lineage (NCBI taxonomy): Eukaryota > Metazoa > Arthropoda > Insecta > Coleoptera > Elateridae > Agriotes > Agriotes lineatus. The sequence continues at coordinate 197,023 of CALNHX010001625.1, read as the reverse complement.
CACCTTAATTAACGGCGGAAGTGCCTGCGGTTTACGAGTGTATTGTGCTTTAAAGCGCGAAGCCTGAAGCAAATAGTTTCCTTCTTAGAAGTTTTGAGTGCTTCAAGATAGCATTTGCATGTACAGCAAACGCTTTTCACTGTGTACGAGGCGATACACAAATTTGCGCAACACCCGAAGTGTGTTCCTTTAAGTCTTCTGAGTATTTCGTGCAGTCAGCAATAATGCGCGGATGGGCGCCCAAGTTATAGTGTGGGACTTCCTCTCAGCATCGGGTGTGGCCATTTTCTACACAAGACGCTTTGTAATAATGGATGACACAATCGCCAACTTAGTATATGTATCAGCAGTCTTCATATTTCCAGGTAAAATGTTTGCAATTTGAAGCGATAAGCATTAGTCTACAGCTGTGGTGTGTGCGTCACGTGTAAACAATGTGCGTACTCAAATAAGTACCGGCTCAGGAAATTCTTAAGATTGTGCTTTTGAAAACATTACACCAATGGAGTTTCAAAAGACAGTTATTTCAACATCGTGTATTATGCCGTTCGAGTAAGTGTTGAACGTGAGCTATTCTAGGATTTCATTTTATTTTCTTTTATTTCTCTTATTATTTTGCATGTTTTATGAAGTCGATATGTTTATTTAAACATATGGCTTTTCTTATGCATGTTATTTGAAGTCAGTTTCAGCCCGAGAACACTACAGGGGTGGACCGGCTTCCCGTTTTTGCAGATATTGGCACTTTGTAGCCACGGACTGGGTTATTTTAGAGTTACATGTTCACTAAACTAGCGAAGTAAACACAAGGGGAAATAATTATTCAAATATTAAGGCGTAGGAAACGTTTTGAATTTCACATACCCACGTGAGGGGCTGAGGAAACACCGCGCTATAGTAGAATACTAAATAACCAGACTAAGGGTTAGAATAATATGAAGATCTAAACGCCGCATTATATTTTGAGCCCAAGAAGAAGTACGAAAAACATTTTCGTTCCGTTTAGCCGCCGTGTCTTACAACGCATGGAGGTGTAGTCGTTCAGTCCTGTACATTCGTTCTCAAGCAGGAATGTTGCTCGTGGAGCGAGCGCTTTTGCGTTCGCATCGCGCTTGCTGGCGTAAACCTGAGCTGATTTTCTTTCTTTGAAGGGGTCAATTAAATGTACAACTTGTGGGCGCAATCAGAAAGAAAAACCGAAGCTGGCATCGGCACGCATAGTACCTCGAGCGGAAACGAATTTGTCGGTTTTGGTGACATATCGGTTGATCCCGGATTAACTAAGAACTTTCGCAATCCTTTAAACGTTTAAACACTTTAAGTTTCATTCTAGCTTCTTGAAAATACGGTGGGACATCAAGGATACAACTATTCTAACATTGTTTTTTAATCAATGCTGACAATTATGCAGTGCCTTAACATTTCAACCCCGGGAATATGCCAAATCCTTTAGGTCATCATTTGTATCCTTCTCAGGTCTCCTTCCTAGCAGGGTACAGAAGATATTCATCTATGGAGATCGCCGTCTTGAGCTCCACTAGCTGGTGGACGCCGCTTAACTTTCAGAATTTGGTATCGTCAAATGACTCCATTTGGCTGTAATTCACGCATGTACATCGTCCTTCATCTTGGATACAATATTTACGACGCTTTTGCTTTCAAGCGGCATATACAGATTGTCTGCAGGTATTAGGTACACACGGTAGCTAGATACAGACACGGTAAAACATTTTAAGACGAACCAACCGTCTCTGTATCTAGTTACCGTGTGTACCTAGTACCTGCAGACGATCTGTATAGTTCGTCTAACGGATGCAAGTTTTGAACCATTTCCCATCAGGAAGGTTAAACGCTATTTGAACACGTCTATTTGCTGAATTGTGGCTAGCCTGCCAAAATTATATTTCCTTAGGCTGTATCCGCCGTGACGTTGCTCCGTGGGAAGTTTCCCGTAAGACTAAAGGTTTACAGTCCAGCTTAAGACTACCCGCTGGGCTCTGTTACTTTTATACGATATAACGTATGAATTAACATTTTGTTTATCTATCGTTCTACACTAAATATGCAATTGAGTTTATAGGTCGTATGAGTATCAAACGGATGAAGGTAAAGTAAGTTTGGCCCGCAACTAGGGCTTCAAATTCTAACGACGCCGATGGACAAATTCTTTCGAGTTGGAAGGGTCACAAACATCTTTCGGTTATATCAATAACTCAGCGGCATGCGCTGGATAGACAATACTTAAAAGGATAATCAACAACTACTAGAAAGGATAAACGGCAGCACATTAACCACGAATAGATAAAAATGGAGAGTATGTAATGAACCCAAAATGTTGCCCACTTTCTTAAAGAGCTTCATCAGGAGAGAAGAAAGAGGTCACGATAACGAAATCCTAGAGGTGAAACTTATTTGCGAGGGAAAATATAGAAGAGCACGGTAAGTCAATGTAGAAACCACGCCAGAGGCGAAACTCTTCGAACGAAGAAAATGAGAAAGGCGAAATTTTATGTCAATAGTCGTCGCGGTTGAGTAAAGAGGGCAGTGAGCGCTTTCTACATGCAAGGAAGGGGGTAATTTTCGCCCCGATTGAATTTATTATAGTTTTTTTGTAAGTTAAAAATATATCTTTTCGTTCTACTGTCACATGGCAACCTAGATTGGCTGCGGTACATTTAAATATTAACTAACCATCATGCAGCTGAATTTAGCAACCAATTTCAATCACCTGCCTCTCGAATTTCAATAATAACAATAATCCTCATTTATGTTTTTACCATAATGCTTTCAGCTTCAATGCAATCAAATGGATTCAACTATGTTCTATCTACACAAAAAAATGAATTGCTTGTAGTTTCAATTTCAAAGAGATTCATTAATATATTTATGCGACTATGCTAATCAAATTAAGTTTGTTATGGACAATGAAGTTAGTTATTTCCTTCTCCAAAAACATTTTCTCCATTCATATTTTTTTCATGCAGTTTCTAAAACAACTAATTTTTCCATTTAGCTGCGAATAATTCTCGAATTTGTTACCGTTCTCTGAATTTAATTTATCTTCTCGTTCTAAAACTTAGAATTTCCATGTTGCAGATGTGTAACTGCCTATCGTGGGAGTTTTTACATTTATTCAATGTTGTTGCTGATTATGGTCAGCGCACACTAACTGTCTGTGACAAACATATTATACAGGAAGATTATTTTGGTCATGGTTTTGCAACGCGCGTATCTATTTAAAATTTCAGCACCATTCAGTTTAGCAATTAAATTAGATTGGTTGCAAATTATTCGTTCCTTAATAATATATCTCGTGTTTCCAAACTGCCATTATCTGCTAGCATTTCTTAGCTCAACAACAAAGCTGAATTTGTATGTCAATGGCTACAACCGTACTTTGTACACGCTCAATGAAAACTCACTGTTTTCCGAGCCCCCTCTCGAATGGAGTTATCATAATTAAAAGGCCTTTTCGTGGAAGACAACGTTCACCTAGCTCCAGCCTTGCTGAGCACTAATTAAAAACGACGCGCAGGATGAGCCAGCCAAAAACGGCCCTGTGCGAGATACAAATTACAAGCGGAAATATCCGCAAATGCTCAGCCCTCGCAAACCACAGACCACGCAAACGTTTGTCTTGGAGGGAGCGCCAGATGTAATTGACTAAAATTATGCAGCCATTCTTGTAGAGAACATGAAATGTGTGTGTACATACACGGGCGTTTGAGGGAAGTGCGGAGTTCCGGCGTCTTCGTTCCTCGCGCGGAAGTGACGAGGACGGCGGCTGCCGCCGGAAGGGGAAAGCTAGGGCTGATATTTCTTGCGAGGATGTTGTGGTCAACTCGTCTGACGTTAAATTATGGCGACCGCTGCCCACTTGGCTAAAATAATAATGGTAGATCGACAAGTGCTGATAAAAGGTACAAATGCTGTTTGAGCAGCGGCTCGGAGCTTTTTAAGCACCAACCCTTACCGCACGCTTACCTTATTTTCTAGAAGTTTGCAATTGTAGCAGTCGTATACGCAGAAAAAGACGATTGTCGCTTGTGATTTACTGCTCTACTAACAGAAATTTTATTGTAAACTAGTATTTTCATAATTATCTTCTAACGCGCACTACATGTTGCCTCCTTGAAGGGTTATTAGTAATAATAAACCTCATAGGTTTAATTATAATATATTTTACATCACACATCGGTGCATTTACCATCTTGCAAGTAAAATTGTTCGATATCTCTATATTTCTATGAACACATTTTAGCAGTCATGTATTTCAAATAATAATTATCAGTAATTTATAACATAACCAACAAAACAGATATTTAGCATAAGAATGTCAAGTGAAGGTAATAATCTAAAGTTCTGGTTTGTTATAAAATAGCTTAGGCCTTGAAAATAATTGATAGTATAATGTATTTAGAATAACTTTGTCTTTGTTTACAGATTAAGCTCCCCTAATATAAATGATTTTTATGTTCTATTAAATACTCAAGTTGACTGGATGTTGTGTTTTATTGAGAGAGTGTCCTGGGTGATTTGTGGAAGTTTTCCTTTGAAATTGGGCTTCCGCCAGTGTGATACGACACATCAGTTTGGTCCTGTGTAAGTCAGGGTATTTCTATGTTATTTTACGGAGGTCCAGTCAATTTTGTAATTGCGTGCATAAATAAGCAGCGTACGTGCGGTGCAGCGCATCCCTTTAATAACGCCCCCAGCTTCAGTGAAAGCGATTCAAAAGGTCATCAAGGTTGCAGCCGATATCCAGGTGATAGCGAGTGAAGATTTGTGCCTATCTAACAGCATACCGGCAACGACATCCTGTCCAGCGCATCGTGGGAGCTCCAGCTCGGTACAAATATCCTTGGAATCATCGTAGCAGCTATCTAAAGGTCAGATTTCCCATCTAAAAGTGTCGTTTTTGTGAAGGTTTTGGTGGTGTCCCTTTTGAGCGTCACTTCGTGGCGTCAGTAGAAGTGTTTTTTTGTGATGCGGTGTACTTATGTCTGTTAAATCACTTAGAAAACACACTCTTACGTAATCACTGATGTAATTATTAATACAAAGCCAACTTGTTTTGATAAATTGTGAGGTTGGAGCGCCATGTGTGTAAAGTTGTTCCAATCGCTTAAAATAGCTAATTTTGTAGCAGTTCCATTGGATAAACAAGCGGTGACCAAAACGATTTCTTTTAAAAATTATAAAAACCACGATAATTAACTTAATAACAAATGTATTGCCTATAATTATGCATTCAATCATATTTGCCAGGATGTCGAAAACCCAACCCTTTCCGATGATAGTCATTTATTTAAATAAAAATCTAATAATAATAGTATCAAATCATACAAACATCATAACAATATGTATATAGTATACATATTTATTGACAGAAAGCCGATAGCGCCGAGTGAAACATTTTGTAGGAAAGGTAGTTGTCCTAGACTTCGTTCACTGAATTTGGGCCAATAAAGCAACGTAAAAACTTGGGTAAAAGATTACTAAGTAATTAACTTAGATAATCAGTACAATCTGCTATAGTTACAGACTCTGTTTGAAATCTAACCATCACAACTGCCATTAAAATAGATTCATTACTATTTGATGAAAGTCAAGCATGATTTAGAGCAGGAAGAAGAATTTTCAACAAAGGCAAATGCAAGAGAAGCTAGTCAAATATAATAGTGAAGTTTTGTCCCTAATATCGATATGCAGTAGTCCTTCGACATCTCTTCCCATGAAGAAATATGAATGACGCGGCGCATTTTGTGTTATCCATTGCTATGACAACAAATTTTTGTTAAATGCTAACCTGCATACGTAAATAATCATCATTTTGTTTTTTAAATTACAAAAATAACAACTTTTCTGATTCCATTTTGTAATCAATCTTGTCTCTCAAGTGTGTTGTGTCTGTTTTATTTAGATTTTGGAATGCGCTCCTTTTTCCACCATCCTTGTGGGAGCCACAGCTTTCATATATTTGTTCTCTCGTCTTTCCTCAATTTTTCTTATCTTATTAGCATTCATCGCTTTCTGTTTGGTTGCTTATATAAGAGCATTTCATTTTCATTTGTTTTTCGATTTTATTTACAATCAGTGTTTATAGCGACACAATAATTAAATAAGGTGATTGTATAGTACAAAAAGCTGACGTTCATTAATAACAAGCTCAGGTAGTTACTCCATGATTGATTGTGTGAGAAAAGTAACTAGCCTAACTAAAACTAATGATGCACTATAAGCTACAATTTTTACTCATTACCATGTAAGATGATATGTTAAGTCTAGGGTTTTCTGCCTTTTCAGCTTGGTTATCGTTTTACTGATGTATAACAGCATTAGAGCTACCGAATTCCGATGCACTTCAAGTTCGCTTAAATATTCTGTACTGCACTTACTCACTTCCTGTCAACACGTTTCAGTCATTGAGAATTGCCTTGTTCGGTATAAACCAAGGTACGTTTGTTATAATACGTAGAACAATATACAATCTTTCCAGGATTTTGATGCTGGCAGCTCAAGATGTCCCCCACAGTTCAATTGCGTAGGCAAAAATTGGTTTTAAATTAACTTTGTAGACTGATAATTGGTTTTTAACTGATAACTTGTCAGAAGTGAGTGTTTTAAAGCGCGAAAGAAACATTAAGGGCGATACGCTTGTGCAGAAAAAGCTTCATTCGTAGCACGGCAACTGCAGTGGGTACTTCGGTTATTTACGCAGCCGAATTGGACCAACGCCCAAAAGAGTGCATCAGTGCGAGTTGCTGCAATAACGCACCGGCTTAAAGAGCAAGTTGTTCAAGTCAGGTCTCAGCGATATTTCTACGGGTCCTGGAAATAGCAGTTGACATAGAAGTGAGGTGAGCCAGCGACCCGTTTTCTTTGGCAGTATGCAAAAAAAATTGTAGGGGTGCCAAACCAATCTTCAATAAAAAAATGGGCCTGCAAGTAGTCTTCTAGATACATATATTTCGTAATGCTTAATACGTTTATTTGTTAATATTGCTGTGCTTTCTCTTGCACTGTCTACAGCAGCCGGTTGGAGAGGGGGTTATAGTATAGAGTTAGATATTATGGTGGAAAAGGAAATACTCTCACAGTATTAAACAACCGATATGGAAGAAAAAACAGAGATGATACTACGACTCTCTGGTGTTTAAAATTACACAGAAACAAGAGGTTATGTTTGCAATAAACATAACTATCAACTGAATTCCGACTGTATACACGTTTGAGAGACAAGAGATCGCGGAAACTGCCGCTTTTATACCAAATGGGACCGTTTTCATATCAACTAACAACTGCAATTTGTTACAATAGATTTTACAAGTTCATAATAAAGTGTTAAAACTCGCAAATTGTTATGGCGTCACAAATCTAATCTATTAATATTTACATATAATTTTAAGAATTATTTTTAAAATACCTTATAACTAAGCTTATTTATAAAATATTGACAGTTTAATCTTTGTTGTGTGCTAATTTCAGGCGAATCATTCCAACCTATAGACAATAGACTACCCAATTCTGGCAGTTTATTCGTGAGTTTGGGGCCTGTATTCCATTCAAGGCTCCTTCAGGCAGTCGCACACATGTAGTCAATTCTATCTTTTCAACTTAAAGTCATTGATACATTGACCACGGAACTCATTCCGCTGCGGCCTGTATTCATGGAATTCTGTACATTCTCATTGTAACATAAAATTATTCGTAGCTGTTTTGCATTGTATTTTCGACATGCTGTGGATAATCGAACACTTGTGCCTCACTGTGAATGTCTTATTACTGCGAATGTCTGCATTGGCACTTAGGAATTGTATATCTTTCACTAGAGTAACACTGAACACTGTAGCAAACAATTGTCTTTGTGGTTTATTGTTGTAGAAGTGTCTTACATGTAGTATTCTACGTTAAGTCATGGTTATTATTTGGCAGATGTCCAGTGTTTATGATTGCCTCAGAATGGACACATTTTCTATTAATTGAAATACCTATATGGGCCACGGTTTCTGCAAATGCGTACGATTCTCAAACGTTAAAATCTCTTAATGCAAACTTGGCTGTTAATCAGCCAAGCAAGGAGAGTATCCTTTCTTTTTATAATAACATTAGTTAAGTTTTAAATTTTATTGCTATTTTTAAGGTTATGCGAAGGTTTTACACGAATACATTGAATCTTTGCACGTGCATGTCGTGCCTGTGTTAAAATCAACTTTAATCGAGTATGTGTTCCCTATTGTTCATGACAATATATTAAATTGTGTGTTGCTTGCAAAATGCGTTTCAGTCATTAGAAGGATGTTAGTTTTAATGCTATCAAGTTCTTGCCTATGTAAGACTAAGCCGTTTTCGTTCCATAGGGATATTTTGTGGCTTAGGGCCGTCACTATTATTTTTTATTAGAAGTTTCCTTAGTTTATCTCCCTTTTCGTTTCATCTTTTTATCTACGCTGTTAGATGACGAATTCTTTGCTGTTGGTTCGCTACTGTATTTTGTAGGAATATTACAATATCGTTGTTGAGATTCCTTGCTGACATGGTGCTGACATACTGGAGCTTATATGTATTTCCATTATTTACTTGACTGGGTGCTAATTTGATTTCATTGGGTCTGTGGTAATAGCTTTAACCTTAGGGAGTGGTTGTGTAGTTTGCAGATCAATCATTGACTGGTTTTCTTGGTTTTGTTTTTGGTGCTGCAATAGTTTTGAGACAGCTCCGTTAGATATTCAAAATCTTCTATTAACGGTTTCAAGACACGCTTTACATATCTTGGCATTTGCAGGATGTGCACCGCCATATAGCACAAGTCAAGTTTCCTGACGTCCTTCTACTTTAGAGCCAGTTTTGCAGTTGTGATTTAAAGCGCAACGGTAAGATCACTTACTTCTGGTATGTCCGTAGCATCAGCATCTGTTCCATTAAATATTTCCGTGTTATTGAGTTTGGTATTGTTAGTGGATGGCTTTAGCGTTTATATGTCTTTCGTCACTTCGACCCTTAACCGTTCTTCAGCAACTTGATAGCCCTTGCTACGTTAGAATAGTTGTAAGCTGTTGATAAATCTTCGAATATTTATTGGATTTACTGACAAGATCAATATAGAATATATTTTGTAGCATTGATCTATATTTCCACGTGTATGTATTGGTTATTGCTATTACTGTGCGGCCAAGTTATTCTGATACATTGTTATTCCTTTATTATTTGTGATGTGATGCAGATTGTGTAGTACTACTCTGTATTTTTATCTTTATTAATGTTGAAAGACTTTATTGTCATCAATTAACTTTTTAATTGTATTCCAGTTACCTGCTGCATTAATTGGGAGTTTTATTTTGCTTCTTCTTCTTTCTCTTACTATAGACCGAGAGCCTGTTATTACTACATTGAGTTCAGTGCTATAAGCCATCTTCGCCCGTGGGCTGGATAAGTGTCTAGCCTAACCCATTTATAGGAAGGATACCCTTTCACAGAGGTCACGATTACTAAAGGTGTTGCTATGTGGCCGGAGAGCGTAGGATGTAATCACTGTCCGGGTATGAGGTTATAACTCACTATACACACGATCATAGTGCGTCTCAATAACTTTGCAGGCCTTTGTGCACGGTCTATTTAATTTCCGAGTCTGTGGAGCGTAATCTGAATTTCCAAGTCGTTCGTCCTAGTTGCATTGTTTTATTCAGTGTGTCGAAGCGCTAATGGCTTGGCTTGTTTCCGCGTTCTTTCAATTTTGTGTAATAATGGTAAGCGGTTTAGCGTCCCTTTAATTGTCCAGAATTTCTGCGGGCATGTGGTTTTTGTTTAATGGAATATGCCCTTGTTGATAGTAGTGGTTTATTGCAGCCCTGACAGTTTATTGAAAAAGTATTTCTCACTCAATTCTTGGAGGATTTTCTAGGTGCGCACTGGTGACCCATTTATTGCACGTTGCCCAATTATTCTGGGGTAAGTCGATTGAAGCTTCTCTCGTACCGTGTTAGAGATGTTCTTGATTCTACTTTGGGCATTCCTTAGCCGCTGGTTTGGAGCCCCATTTAACCCCTTTCACTGTTCGCGGAAGGTGTTACAGTCCCACATGAGGCCAATGATCTTGAAATGTGGCGGCCGTGAATGTACAGGGTGAGCAAAACTCGATGTCTCAGCTCTATTATAAGAAAAAGGAAAAACGATAGAAAGAATCTGAAAAGATATTCTTAAATCGAATAAGTAAGGTCCATTTTAAGCCTAATTTGCATATTTTTCCATATTTGGAAACTGAAGTAATAACGTCATCGATTTTTTTCCCAGAAATATACCTATATTTTGTCATATTTAGAAAGAGCTAATTTTTCTGAACACATTTTGTGAAAAAAAAATATTTGTTATCTTCTTCCATTCTAAAATTACAAGCAAATTTTTGTTAATACTTTTTTTTACAAATCTGCATCTGTATCGTGTGTGTGTGTATGCTACTTAATATGTAATTATTATACTGTGATATGAGTACACTGTCTTGTTCATTGTTACTGCTACCTGGATTCTTTCAGATTATTGTATTACTTTGAGTTTACGAATCCTCTGTTATGCCCGGATGCATTTGACGTTGGCGCCCGTTTTGGCATTTTAATTAACTTATAGTACTTAAAGAACTGCAAACCGTCTTCACTGGGGTAGTCCGGCTGGCAACTGTAGCCATGTAGTTATTAAAATTTTGTGATTATGAGCCGAGGAATCAAGTTAAGGTATCAAAGTAACGGCCGAATCTAAAGTAGGGACAAGAAATCAGACGACGTGCGCCACCAAGCAAATGTTAGTTTAGCTTAAATTGTTAATTTTCGATTGATAATTGATTAAGCTTAAACCAAACGCATGATTTCAAATGAGCTGTAAAGAAGAAAATAAATATCGGTTTTGTAAATCTAATGGTGGTATTTAAGTCGTCACTAAAATTTGTTTGGTGGCGCACGTCGTCTGATTTCTTGTCCCTACTTTAGCTACCAAATGCAAAATAAGGAGCGAAAAGTGTCCCTAATTTTTTGTGTTCTCTGAAACTTAGTTATTACCTCTATCTGACAGATTTGCGAGTACTTGATATTTGTTTTGTAATTTAAGATCATCCTCGATTGCACGTACGAACATACTGGTGGATTTGATAGCATGCTTTGGTTAAAAGACATATTTTGCTCTTGGGGGTCATTAAGTATTATTTTAGGTGAGCGCATATGTGCAGTTCATCAAAATAAATAAATAACTTTGACCTTTTTGGCTTGGAATTTTTGTTAAATTTTTTTACTCTTGCAGTTGCAGTAGTTTGCACGTCCTTACTGTTCCAATATCAAAACTTAACTACTTTTTGATAAATGACAACGAAAATGTTTCTAATATAGGTATCAGTCAGCATCATTAACTGAATGAGTTAAACCACTATCGGTTTCGTTCGACTCCATACTTGAGAGTTGAGTATGGATAGAATTTAGGTAGATACATAACTGTGCTTAAAAATACTGCCGTGTACCATGACTCTTCTTCCTACGGAGATCTTGGTGGAGCAGTACCGCGTCTACTTGGTATTCAAGAGGTCATGCATTCGATTTTCGCGGCTATCTGCTTTTTAAGTAATTTTCCCCGAGTCAGCAGAGTACCTTCTCCGAGGCTTCATCCTTTCTGCAGTTTTCCATTGTCTACCTCATTTTTCTCTTACGCATCCTGTAATTTCAGTTTTTGTATGAAGAGGGAATTGATATGTCTGGAACTTTTACCTTTGCCATGCACAAATATTAGCTAAATTTTTTGAAAGCACTCTGTGTAACTGTTTCACATTTATGCAGTTAGTCATAAGTTATCATTTTAGGCGGCAATTTAGAAGTTCTACCTACAAAAAACTTTAGAAAAAACACTTTGCGTGAAGTTTTATCAATTGTTTTAAGGAATTTGATTGGGTCGTCAGCAAACGAACGTTAGGTTTCACTGTCACCGGAAATTTATCTAAACTATTTCAAAAGCTATCCACACAACATCGAAAACACAATCCAGCGATTTTGTTTATTTGAGCCACAAAAGCTAATTTCTTTTTCAATTGAGCGGCGCTGTTTTTCCGTGCGCCCTCCCGCGGAGAGCACGACCTTTCAATCCATTAAAGGGAAACAACGCAGTATTGTTTCGGGTCTACCAACTTGGAAGTTTCGGCCTTAATATCCTGCTGATTCTGAACCGTGAAACTTCGAAAGTTGTATTTTCTCCAGTTTAGACTTAGAAACAATTCTGCGGGCTGCAGCAGTGGAAACGCGTCCCCACAATTTATCGCGATTCCGATAGCTGATGTTCAAACACTAACTTCATCCTCGGGATTTATGGGCTCGAAATCGGCCGCTCATAATGCGGTCGATATTGCGCTTTAATTTGCGTTGTGTATAAACAAGTTTAATTCTGTTCGCCAAGAAAAGTTGCCGTTTGTTTCCGGCTTGCCCATCATCGCTAGCAACTTCCCCGATCTCATTAATCTCAGTATATCATCCCGGTCGCTTTCTTTGTGCCATGCTCTACTTTTATTTGTGCACGCGCCTATCAATAAAGATTAGGCCCAAGTGCTGAAAGCGTATTTTCGAGCACTGCCGTATACTTCCGCATTAACTATTCCGCTCTGTCAAACGGTTCGGGCCCAAATGAGAATTACTCTTTCATTTTATGGAGCGATTTGACAAAGAAAGGGAAGTCGCCGCTTTTCACCTCGTATGTCTTCATATCTTCGCGATTGCTTTCGTTCCCAGCCCTCCCATCGTCCTTTCCAGGCTCTGTCAAATTTATTAATTCCAGGGAGAACGCATTCGCACGGGAAATGCCCGATCGACCGAAAGTATTTCACTGTAGTCGAATTTCAATTGAAAATATTGGGCTACATTAAGCCCTTTCTTAATTAATTTAATGGAGATTGCACTCAAATGGGCATCTCGAATAAAAATTAGACAGCGAAATGAAGAAATCGTTAATCATTAGCTGAAATATGGACACAGATACGAAAAGTATGAAACGTTTTCATTTTAGAACAAAACAGACTTACCACCACTGCAAAATATTCTACGATGTCGAATTTGCTCCCGTGGGAATTATATTTGAACATAAACAACAATATTTAACATTTTTAAGTCGCTATTTGCCACAATATACATTCGGAGTTCGCCGCTCTTGCACTAGGTAACTCACATGGAAGCCCAGCGATGCGTGTTCGCATAGCACTTATCAGCAGGGCAGCTTCGCTTCGTTTGCTCCAGAAGATGACCCAAGTAGGAAGAGGTTGTAACGGGTATATAAAGACAACACCCGGCCCGTTCAAGACTCTTGAGTTTAGGGCTGGTCTCGGAAAGAATATCAGATTCCAGAAACCATCCCTAAACCTGTACACAATATATTTTCAAGTCGATTTTCGGTGACAAACAACCCCCAATCCTTTCCTGAGGCGATTTTTCATGGCAACCACTCTTCTAAAGCTGGTCCCGAATCCCCGAATTAGTAACAGGAGCAAATTCCTGACTTTTGGGCTACACAGAAAGAGCAGTTGCAACTGGGAGAAATAGATTTAGAACCTCCGTTACGTTGTAACTAGACAAAATCGCTAAAAGTCATTAACAGTACCTGCCGATCTAAGCCTGGAGATGGAGTGGAAAGCCAACAGTATAACAACTTTTCCTGGCTTTAAGAAACCTGGCTTGGCTGGGTCGGAACACAATTCCTAAAATTGCGTTGTTTTGTCTGAGAGGAGCTACACATACAGTAAAGGTCATATAAAGAACAACTACAGTATATCAAAATATTTAATCAATTCTATGCGCGGCACTAGCCGGGCTCAAGTTACAGGATGGGAATTTTCAGCAAAACCAAATCGATGACGTCACCTTGACGTACAATATAAAAATGAACTTACAATTCTAATGCCACATTGAATAAACCTAGAAAAAAACGAAACCTAAACTATTTGCTAAAGGCGAGCTTGATTCCTTACTTTTCGTAAATATATAAAATTTACAAATTTACAGCATAAAACTTATCCGACCTTTGGTCATTCAAAGCATCAGTTTGGGAGAAAGAAAGAATAACTGCTGCGTCCAACATGCGAAGCTAGAGAGATCAGGTGCTGCCCCAACGTAAATGCAAAGAAGACAAAGATGCGAGAATCAGGCAAATTCGAAATAATTAGAGGTGAAGTGGCCTCCCCCACGTAATTATCTTAGATACGGTACGTCCACAACATTTCAGGAATGGCCCACTAGTCCCAAATTGTTAATCCAACAATGTCAAAACGTCAAATTTGCAGGAATTACCACGCGAGATCTGCTAATAGTTCCAGTACCAACAACGTTCTTCCTTAGAATCCTAAGCGTTGACGCATGGAAGGTCAAGAGCCGCCCTTACGTATCGTTTGGAGCTCCTAACGGCCGAAATTAAACCCTCAAAACAGCCTGACCACAGTAACCTTCTTTATGACATTTTCAACTAGTAAAACAACCGTGGTCGCACTTTCTCTTTCTATGATCACCGTGGTGAATTTATTTTCAGTTCACTCTAGTTTACGCTTAGTGGAGGAACTTAAAGCTGCCCAGCAGGTTAGAATTGTATTTATTTCGCATACAACAACAGCTAAAATATTGTGAAATTAATATTTAAGCAAAACACAAATAATAATCAATAAAGTTGTTTCATTACGCAAATATCAGATAGAATTAAGGTCCGCCTTCCAAGCTGTAACTTTGTTAAATGAAGTCGGCGTTTGTTGGTATAAACAGGAATTTTAAATTAGACTGTATACACTAACATCACTTAGGGTACTGATCTTTTTGAATTCTTATGTGCAGCAGCACCCTTATCACTACATTCTCTGTGGGTTAAACACATCGACTTACATAACTTAATTGGTGGTTCTTCCTGCGTTATTCTGTAAAGTAACTTGCAGGAAGCGTTCGAAAGAGGGCAGAACCAGAATTGACAGGTACTTCAGGTGACGTGCTAAAAATAAATACATTATCTGCAGGATCACGTTATGTGATATTAGTGGATTGGTAGTTGATTAACTCTCAATTCAAGTGGGGCCTTGGTATATAAATAATTAACATATCTTATTGTAAACTAATGCACACCCACATACTTCTTATAGCGGAGTCGACCCTCTGCCCCGACTGCAAGTGAGGCAAAGGCAGTGTTGTTTGCTATTTAGGTTAATGGTTGTTTAGCGGAGTTGTAGTATCGGTTCGTTAATTAATGTCGTAATATTGTAATGAATCTCTAACAATTTGAAGCAGAAAACGTCATATCGAAGAAAAATTATCTTGTGTAAGAAGATGTACCTCAACGATCTACTGTCGAATCTCTTCTGCAATTTATACACTCGGTAGTACAGGGTCAATTTCAAAGCTCTGTGGTTTAATGAAAAATTATTATTTATTAACAAATGTATTGGTTACCCAACGACTATAGTTGCCATTTATTTATAAAACAATGCATTTATCAGTTCACGTCGGTTTTCCATTGATCTTTGTAGCATGGCTACGGGTACTGCAACTTTCTCTCAAATACGTTACTTTAGCTCACTAATTGTTGGCGGGCGAGTTTGTTATACCCTACTATTTAAATAGGTCTATAGAGGGAAATGTATAAATAGAAAGAACTAATGGTCTTCAGAAGTCTATTAAACAAAGTATATAGGATATAGCTAGTTGTATCATCAAGCAGGAGTTATAAATAACCTAAAAGTTGGGCTGCATGGCAGAATGGGGTGAAAGTTGCAAGAAATTTGGATTAGGTTGAAACGCAAAACGTTATGGAGAAGTAAAACTGCCTAGATTAAAATATAAAGAAATTTCAAAGAATAAAAGCTTTAAATTGAAATATTAAGATAACAATTATTTAAAACTAAAGGATTACCTGTGTTTCAAGAAGTAAAATTAATCGATTAGTCAATTCAATTGGAAGGTTAAGCACTTTATGAGATCAAAAAATCAAGTTAATGTAAAATATTGAAGTTGATTATTACAAATAAATTGACTATATTATTGAGCAAAAAAGTCGGTGAATTCAATTTACTAAATTTGATTCAATTGAGGCGGATTCAGCAGCACAACTGGTCGATTAATCGATTTAAATAAAAATGATAATATTTTCTTAGAAGTGAAAATAAATTTAATACGAAATATCTCAGCTGATTATTAAAGTAAAGTGATTGTAAGATGGGGTAGAACATATATTCAGCGGTTTTGGTCTATTTGACTCAATTCAATTAGATTAAACAGTATAATTGATCGATTCAATTCGAAACAAATGTATCTTCTGGGATAAAAAGTGATTCAAAATGAAGTTTACTATTAACGTAAATTGATTATAATATTGAGAAAAAAGTCGGTGAATCCGATTTAACAGATTTGATTCAATTGAGTCGGATTCAGCAGTACTATTGATCGAGTAATCGATTTAAATGAAAACGAGAGTATTTTCTTACGTACGAAAGTCAATTTAATACGAAATACCGCGGCTGACTATAAAAATACACTGATTATAAAATGAGGTAGAAAATAAATGAATCGGTTTTAGTCTATTTAACCCAATTCAGTTAGATTCAGCAGTATTAGTGATCGATTAATCGAATCAATTCGCATCAAAGTATCTTGAGAGATTAAAATAGATTCAAAATGAAATATCGAAATTGATTATTAACATAAAATTGATTGTAATATTGTGCTTAAACGTTGGTGAATCCGATTTAACAGATTTGATTCAATTGAGTCGGATTCAGCAGCACAATTGGTTGATTAATCTATTTAAATGAAAATGAGAGTATTTTCTGTAGTATGAAAATTACTGTAATAAGAAATACGGCGGCTGACTATTAAAATAAACTGATTATAAGATGAAGTAGTACATAGATGAATCGGTTTTAGTCTATTTGACTCAATTCAGTTAGATTCAGCAGTATGCTTGATCGATTCAATTCGAAACAAATTATCTTCTGAGATAAAACATCGATTCAAAATAAAATATGGACGTTGATTATTAACATAAAGTGATTATAGTATTAGTCAATAAATGTATGAATAGGTTTTAGTTGACTTGGTTTCAGTTTAATGATGCAGTAGCATGGATGTGATCGATTTAAATGGAAATACGTAAAATTTCTGTGATAAAAACGAATTAATACGAATTATCGCAGTTGATTATTAAAATGCATCGATTATAGCATCAGGAAAAACTCGGTTTTAGTCAATTTAATTGTTGAGTTGGATTGGCCAGTGCAATTGGTCGGTTAAACGATTGAACTTGTAACGAATTTATTCTCTCTGATACAAAAATTAATTCAATATGGAAGTTGATTATTAAAACAAAGTGATTATCGCATTAGACAAAAAACAGTGAAACGGTTTTAGTTGATTTAACTGATTTGAGCTGGATGCAGCAGTAGCGTTGATTGATGAGCCGATTCTTGGAAACATTTTTGCGGTAAAAAATTGTTATAATGTAACTTAGTGAAGTTCATTATTAAAATAAACTTGTTATAGCATTTGACAGTAAATCTGTAGATCGGATTTAATTGATTTAATTTAATTAAATTAAATGCAGCAGCAAAACTGACCCATTAATCGATTCAATTCGAATCCAATGTAATTTCTCATGTAAAAATTATTGAGTTACTATAAACTATCAAAGTTGATTATTAAAATATATTGGTCAAAAAGTGGATGAATCGGATTTAGTGAATTTAATTCAATCGAATTGGATTCAGCAGCAGAATTGGTCGATTAATCGCTTGAAATTGAAATTAGTGTATTTTACTTGATGCAAAAATTGAGGTAATCAGAAAAACCTGAGATGAATATTAAATAGAAATTGATTATAAGATTGGGCAAAAAATCGATAAGTCGGTTTAGCCGATTTGATTCAATTTATTGGGATTCAGCAGTAAAATTGATGAACTAGCCGATTCAATTCGAAACAACCGATGCAAAGTGAAATATCTAAGTTGATTATTAAAATACCTTGATTGCAGTTTTAAATAAAAAATCGAATTATAGGTTTTAGTACATTAATTTGAGTCAGTTCAGTTTAATTCAGCAGTAAAACAGATCGATTAATCGATTAAAATCCAAGTAAGTGTATTTTCTCAAATAAAAAAAATAAATTTAATGTCAAATATAGAAGTTGCCTGTTAAAATTGATTGATTATAGGCTTTAAAAATCTATAAATCGTTTTAATTGATTTAATTATATTAAAATTGACGTAGCGCAAGAATTGATAGACATATTTGGATTTGTACAAATATCTTGATATGATTTGAACAATTGTCGCTGCTCTGACAAATAGGGAAAACCAGATCGCCTTGTCCTGGATATGCTTTGTCTCTTCTTATAACAATCCGTCCCACCTAAACTACTAAACTACTGGCTATTCGTCTTATCACTGTAGAAATTTTAAGATTTGACATAACATTTAGTATTAAGTTTTTCCTTATCATCCTTGAATTTATAACAGCAGCATCTTGATGTGAGGCAAACAGTTTTTAAATATTTAGCCATCCATTTTCTGCAGGAAAACCCGTACCACATACGCAACTGACCTCCAGATTGGTTCAAGTGTCGCCATTGGTTTGTTCTGAACGCTATATGAAGTAGTGTCAGCTGGGCTATGGTTCTACTGAAGTAGCACTGATACGTTGGTATAGCTTGTATAGCTTGGCAATAACTACCTGTATCTTGTGGTTGGAGTGACACACACAAAGATAAACCTCTAATGTATGTATAAGCATTTCAGTTTTGAACATTTATTAATTATGCTACTAAAATTGTTACTTGTAATGTATAGAGACATTGAGTGTTTCTGCATCTCGATAATTAAATAGTTCTGTTTTATATAGTCTCACTGCATCTTGCAATTTTTTTGTTTTTTAAACCCTAATTAAGTGATTCTTCAAGTATGCAAACATAACATTTCGTGGATACAATACGTAGAACATACCCCTAGCCATAGATTGTCTTTGCGTCCAAGATGTAGGATTATACTCACCTGCAACAGAAGAAAAGCATTAGTAATAGAATATTACTGAAATTATACCCAGGTTTTACATTTACGAATGGTAATATGCAGCATTCATTAAAATCTTATACAAGTATAAAGCTACACACATAGTTAAATTAGCCTTCCAAATTACGATTTATATATTTACCTGTTCTTGAAAATCGGTGCTCAATATAAGGATGTTTTTTTATAAAGGCAAGATATAGTAAAAACGTTAGAACTAATTATTAATAAATAAATTGGTTATTGAAAAAATATGTAAAACAATTAAAACTAGTTAAAATAACAAATTATAATTATAACAACGAGGCAATATTGGTGACTTCGGTTTTTATTTGTTAATTACCAATTGTTCCAATTCCAATAACGCAGGATATGTGATAATGTTAAGTTTCGTTTTCCTGTAATTATATTAGAAATGTGTTGAGCGCATGTATTTAAATTTTTACGGCGCTATCTCCGCCACAAAGGCCTCTGGTCCCAACAGGGTGCGACACAAAAAGACACCTGGGCCACACTAGAGATTACATAAGACATCTGGTTGCAGCGAGAATTAGCCGATTGCACCAGATGATCTAGGTGGCGCCAGCAACGCGCGAGCTCTTGTAATCTAGCATTGTTTGCCTCCACTTAGGTTTTCCTACGGAAAGGAAGTGAAAAGAGACCGCAAACAGGTACGAAAGTGCGATAACTCTGCAATCTGCGTTTCTTTTATCTTCCACAGCCAGCCGTCAGCCTCGCTTAATCCTGATAAGCGAGTAACCGCCAGTCCAAAACTCGAGGGCATTAGCCTACAACCTAGCTAGCACCTGAGGGCGATCACGTGAGTCCTTTCGTCTACCGAAACGATCTCGCTTAAGTAGAGTTCTGAATTCAATTTTTTTCCTTAGAAGTAAAACTGCTGAGATCCTAACCTAACCTGATCTGACTTGACCTAAACCTAAACACAATAGAAAATAAAAAGTAATAAATGTTTTTTAAAAACATGTACATTTATATAATGGCGTCAATTGTTTGAAATAAAGTATTAGTAGATGTTTCCAGATGCAGCAAATATTCGTTCTATGACACACGTCTTAATTAAATAAATGTGGAAGAACAGTTTACATGATCATTTCTTAAACTTCTTGTTAGGTGAATAAATATGAAAAGGAAAAGCAAATGGTAACAGTAATTATTGAAAGAGGTTGTGATTTAGTTCTTAATATGCTAAAATAATAATAAGCGTGGGCATAGAGAATGGAAAATGAAGTTTATCCGCAAACGTCACAAAAGTGACAACTTATGTGTCTTTATTGACAAGGTAAAAGTGTCACTTTATCTGCCTAAGCAGATAAAATAGCAACTTTTGCGTACTTTATCTGCCTAATCACACAAAATCTTTGCTCTCTTTCTTTCTTTCTATGTCTGTTCGATATCTCCTCCGAAGATACTGGACCGATTAAATTGTATGATGGCTTAAAATTTTGATAATTTTTAGATTTAGATCGTAGGCCGGTTTTTATTTTCAAAACGAGTACGAAAAAGTTTTAATTTAAATAAACCTTTAAGCAGCAGATCGGAGCATCTGTCGCCGTGGGTTATGGTGTGACAGCTGCTGTGGCCGTGTGCTATTAGCTCGGGTGATTCAGTCGGTTCATATATCATTACAGTAGAGAGTTATTTGAACAATAGAGGTTGGCGCAGGGGTACAGCGCTCGCATGTCACGCGGGTGGCCCGGGTTCGATTCCCGGCCGATGTATCCTTTTTTTTTAATTTATATTAAAGAAGTTTAGCTGAATACGTTTGCGGATAAAATAGTATATGTTATTCCGAGTAAAAGTGACTTTATGTGGCTTAGCTGAATTATTTGTGTCACTAACGTTCGGCTAAATAAACTTCAGCTTCGCCACATAAAGTATTACTTTTACTCCTAATAACATAATCTACTATTATTTGATGTAATCGAATTTTAAAATATTATTTCAATAAGAACATCAAAACATATCTATCAACTCTTTAACAATGATTGTGTTACGAAAATAAATAATATCTAAGGCCAAGACAAGCCCCTAACATCAGCGGTTAATATCGACAGAGCCATAAACATATACAAAGTATCCCAGAAGGGAACTCTGCTATTTCTTCCAGTTCGGAAATCGCTTGGAAGTGCGCCACTCAATAAACCCGCCCGGCTATTATGACATTCATATTATAGCAAAATGTTTCTGGAGAAAGTGCACCACTAAAGCCAGAAACTACCCTTTAAGCGATATTTAAACATCTCAGCGACGCTCTCGAACCCGCTCATAAAATTGTCAACAGATAAAAAGTGATTGCCGGCGGCTTAGTGGAACCTCCAAGACGTTTCTCCGCTCGCAACCATTTTCAAATTGGCAACACTTTATATTCTTGTCATAGCTAATTTTGCTTCAGTTTGTGTTTATTTATGGACTAATTTTCTGAAAGGCTCCGTCCCGATGCTGCTGCCTACGGATTGCTGCGCTTTCGAAGTACAGCACACTTATTTGGCTTTTATGCGTCTTGCCTCAGCAGACGAAGTGAGCGTTTGCCAATCGCAACACAAAAGGAAACTCGAGCAATTTGCGAAACGTCTCATCCATACTCCGCCATGTATTAGAGCAAATCAAGACTTGTTTGAACAGAAAAAAATAAGTTTCTATTATGGTTTCCAGAAACTCAGCTTTTATTGCTCCGGAAAAGTGAATCATTCTGTTTTAATCAAGTTAACTGAACTTAGCAACAATAATAAAACAGAGACTGTAGTTTTCCCCCTGGTCTCTCCATGCAGTGAAACTAATATCGAAAAGGGTTCTTTCGGATCCCGAATGTAACTTAAGAACTCTTACAAAACACATTTCGGGAATGGCTGGCTATTAAAACTGAAATAAACATCTAAGGGTACATAAGTGAACGGGTGAAATCACTCGTAAAAGACTGCTGCTGTTACGGCATTTTACGAGAGGTTGTAACAGGAAGTGCTCAAGCAGATCTACAAAAATTTAGGGCGCCCTGGGCAAACAATCTGAAACTATTTATAGTTGCGGAATTTTCGGAACAATGGGTAATGTGGGGCGCTATAAGTTAGAAGTCCATTTTTAATTATTTATTAGATTCAGTGGCATTGTTGGTACAAGATAAAAGCGAAGTGTTTCAGTTGCTGTTCAAAATATGATAAACATATAGCTAAATAAATTCTACCGACCACTAAAAAGATGGAAAAGGCAACGACAGCGAATAATATCGTAAGTTTGTATAAATGATATATGAAGTTGGAAGTTTCTGACTAAGCAAAATTTCTCGACCTTTTGAATGCTCTAGTCAATAATACATTTCAACGACTTTTTAAGAAATATACGCCATACAGTCTATGACTTATTGGAAGATCTACTTGTATCGAAAAGTAGATTTATTCAATTTCATCTGTGCAATCAGCATTGATTTTGAAGGTAAAATAATAGGATCAATATAGAATAACCGTATATTGCAGATAATTCAACTTAAAGCTATATAGTAGCATTAGACCATGAGTTTCGAGTTTATCCAACAACCACTGAACATGAAAAAACTTAAAAGACACTTTCTCTTTTCCCGAAACCTGATAGGACTACGGTATCATTCTCTTCTTTCTTCTTTTTTAACCCACGATAGTAGTAATAATATTTCAAGCATATCACATATTATTTTATAAAATGTTCCAGAAATGTGCTTGATTAATTTTTGTAAACTGTATAAAATAGCATTGGCCTTAATAATAATTTTTAAAACTGTATTAAAAATAGTATTAGCCTTGATTTGAACAAAATGTAATTAGAGTAGGCTTGGAAACAATGTAAAACAATGTAAGATCGAAGAAAAATGGTTGAAGAAAGGAAGCCAAATTGTGAGGTGGTGTTTTTTAGCTTCCCAAAATAAATAATTGGTAGTTTGTAAATAAATACCCTTTTTCCAATTCAGTGAGTCTTAAAATTAATTGTGTATCCTGTGGGTGTGCTGTAGTAGAGTGCAGTGATTTGTGGCACCTCTCTGAGGTTTAAAAAAGTGTTTAATTAGTGCGTCGACCGGTAGCTAGTATTTCGGTGGCTGTTTGGAAGGTCCTAGCAGATAATTTGGAGCCTCTGGATGCTGCATATAGGCAGTGACCTTCATAGAAAGCAGTGGAGCCCTAGGTGTGGCAACGATGTACGCTGGAGGCAGTTTTGGTGTCGCAGAGGTCGAGCTAGAGGAGTCGTTTTGCAGGGCGTTCAGCGGCTTGGATCGGCAGGCCAAGGGAGAAATAGGTGGCTAAGCATTGTGGTCCTTGCTAGAAACTCTTGTTAAGCCCAAGTTTCTATTCAAAAATAAAAAAAACGGTCAGAAAACTTCACCCTACAAGATTAAATTTAATGAATTTATTGGTGGCATCGGTTTTAGTAGCACTTCCGGCACAAGGGTCTTCCGAGTGTTTTTTGTTTGTGACGTGTATTTACTTACGGCAATTGTTATCACCTAAGCAACGCTTTAATTACATAATCACAAATAATTGTCGAATATAATGAACTTGTTTTTCTGGATTGTGAGATTAGATCGCCATGTTTGAGTTATTTTTTCCTTTAGTTAAATAATATCCTGTATGGTAGCTATCCCATTAGTTAAATCACTATTACACCAAGTGTTTACTTTTAAATGGTTAAAAATAATAGCACGATAATCGATTAGATAGCAAATGTATTTCTTATAATTTATGCAAATCACAATAATACTTGCTAGGATGTAGATAGCCGACCCATATGAGATAAGAGTAATTTATTGTTCACAGAATGAAATTATAATATTCAGTACACAAGAATAAAACATAGTAATATATTGGAATTCTCGGCAACTAACAATAAAATGATCAAATATCCAAGTTCAGCATCAACAATAACACCCGTCCCGTCCCAACGGACGCCGACGTTGTATTTATCTTTCAGTTTTTTACCACGTGAAATATTGGACACAGAAGAGCCAAATTGTGAAAATTTTGAAAGTTGTCATAGCAGTGACTCAAAATATAGGTCCACAGATTCATATAAAACATCTGATACAAGAAACACCAAATAATCCAGTTCGTTGTCTGAACTTACGTTAAAGCAAATGCTCAGTTACTAGTAAAATGAACTATAATTGCTCATTTTCGTAATAATAATTGATATTGCGCTAATGGTCATTTTCCAGGCTCCTTGATCTCAAACCAACTAGATAATGTCATATAACGATTAATAAGGTTCTTCTTCTTTCGACTTTTCCACTTAGTGGCCCTCCTCTTGGTCATTTGCTTGATATGTTTCTTCCAATAAGAAATTCTACCTGGGTACATCTTCAGTTCATCCCGTATCGACTTACTTACCCACAACATCTTCGGGATATACTACCATTTGGAACACATTTCTTTTTGTCTGCCAACTTCAGTGCCAAACTTCGTAGCTTTTAAAAATAAGCGTATGTACTGATGTGAGTTTGGTGGTCCTATATATTTTTTTTCATTTTAGTGGTAGTCTATCATGCAATAATGTTTTTTTCAGCTATAGGTCTTCCACTTTTGATCAGAAAGAGGGCCAGGTAGACAAATTGGTTAACCGCAATGCAGAATTGCTTGTTCCATCGGCTATAATGGCTTTAGCTTTATCTCCTCCTGAGCTCTATTTATTATTTGCAGCTATGTTCTTCTTTCGATCAACTTAGGTCCCACCATTTCGTCTCCTAACAATGATTGGTGCGAATATATAGCCTTGTGGAACTTTTGAATCGGTAATAAAGCAAAATGAATATGCAATCCAAATCCGAACTGTTGTGGCGTTTCTTCATAGAAAGGTTGTATACTATTATTAAGGTCTTTTAGTGCGCACGTTCCTTAAAGTATCAACGACAAGAGGTTCTATTTTGAAATGAGCAGTTGGCCTCTCTCTTCTGGTTTCTGGTTGCATACATTTTGTTAATTAGATGTAAGCATTGAAATATATTACAGCTTAAAGTGAGCGCATACGATCCTGTTCAGTGGTGCAGCGATAAAGGTTTTTACGAAAAACTTTAATTTCAGTGGCAGTTACCAGCGGGCTTAGTCGAAATCTACGTAAATGTAAGCAACTTATAGTGCCAAGTTGTCATACGGCGATTTAACTAAGAAGCGGCTAGAAGCCCAATCCGAGGTGTAGCAGCTTCTAGGCTCAATTTTAAGGTAACCTGATACAGAAAATGATTGCAGTTTCAACGATAAGCATTCGTTTCAAATTGTATTGTAAAGCTTTTTAAATACGTATCTAAATTACGAAGCTGAGCTTTGATGCACGAAATACCGACGGCGGGTTCCGATGCACATGAGTGTCCTCCCATTAAAGACAATGATTCTGGTTTCCTTTTATATTATTTAAATACATATGAACAAACAGGGCAATTAATTTATAAAAATACTAATCCTAATTCAACGTTCCGAAGGAAGGGCTAACAAACGACTTGTTTAAGTTTCACCTTGCCTTGCTTTGGTATAGTCGTCAAAATAAAGAATGGTAACGTGAAATTTTGCGGACTTTTCCGTCAGCTATCGGGGTATTAGTGTTTGCTTTCACATACCTGTTTTCAGAGACTTAAGGCATTAGCATTATTTTTCTTACCTGCAACAGTGAAAAAGCAGTTATTACATTCTGCAGGATACACTTTGTTATGCATGATAGTAAACACTGCCTCTTGTTAGTCATTAGATCATTAAACAATCTCCGGCGTGTTATTGCTTATTCTATTCCTTTAGTTGTCATTGTCCATTTTCCAAAATTCTTTCACCTTTTTTACTTTTCTCTATGCGAATAAGTTGGCCGTATCAACAAACTTGCGTAGGTATTCCTGTCGTTGCATATTATTTAAACTTTTTTTGTAAATTTCCTTTTGCAAGCTTATAATGTGGATTATAAACCCAGTAGTAGACGAAATGTGGGCAAACCGAGAAAAGGATGGCGAATTCGGAACAGACCAAAGGGCGGCTCCTGCTGATGATGATAATTTGGATTTTAGTTTCATGGTTAGCACACAGGATTGGCACGGATATGTTAAGTTTGGCTGAGTCGCATAGTCCTATTTTCGTTTTCTTCAAAACTTCTTGTTTCTTTTGAACGCACAGTTTAGAGTTAGAGTATTTAAAAATATATGCGTTTCAAGTCATAATTACTTGGACTTGCTGAAGACCGGCATAACCCTCTATACTTCACCAGGACTTTTTCTAACCCATTTTCTCTAAGGCTGAAGACTGGCGATATTCTATTATTAGCATCTACTACAACTAAAGTCACTTAGAATCTAGATCAGTAGAATTATTACTGACATCAATAGATTTATCAGTAAAATGCTTTAAGTTAGCTCATTAACCGTATAAATATTTAGTGATAACTGATTTTCTTCTTCTTCCTATCAGAAGACTTGTGATTGAAAGCCATTATTATATTCTAGTGCACTATTTCTCACTACCTTTCTCTATAAGTAGCTCGTTTCTTGAGTATCTTGCTTCATTGTTTTATAGTCATCACCTTTTATTTGGTTTGTTTGTCTCTTCGAATATCATTCACTTGGTATGGTATTTTGAATGACTAACTTTCCAGGTGGCGTTTATCTCCCATTTGTATGTGCAAAGCGCTTCGATATGCCTCTATAGACAATTTAAGATAATCGCAATTCTTTAATCTCTGGTCAGTTTGTTGAGCAGTTTATGAGATTCGGAGAATTTACCTCCAGGACTATAACTCTAATATGTATATACTGTGATGAAACAGGGTCTATAAGCTCCACGTTGCGGACCAGTAAATGTAATGATTGCTCGGCTACTACTATCTGGTGCCTATTAAATGTAATGGATACCTGTTTGTGAATTTTAAATAAAAATTCAACAAATTAAATTGTGGCTGGTGTATGCCCCTTTTATATTTTATCTAATCTGCAAAACTGATTTGGCTAACTACACGGCAAGCATGAAACTCAAATGGCATTGGGTTGGGATCATAAACGGACTTTATTTTATTCGTGAACTCAGTAGTTCGAATGCGCGGTTCTTGGTAGATAAAAAAATCTTTGATTTGACAAATGACACAAAATGTCGCTAGTGGTGACAGCACATTTGAATGTTTTAAAAGTGAAATTACTGTGAGAAACGTGTCAGGTAATTATTCAAATTTTCGCGCTTGCAACAATTAACACTGTTTTATTTCAGTGATGACGTAGGAACACCTCGCCTTGCTTGTTTCGTAACGTACAAGGGACGCCAAAACGTTCATTTGTTTTTGTTCGCTTGGGTTCTCAGCCGAATTCATACAATCAACCGACGCTACTCGATTTTGGAAAAACCGAAGCAAATGGGGCCTCGGAAAAATGCTAATCCACTTCGGAAAGGTGTGACATAGGATTCCAATGCGTTTTCGACCCTCTACACTTAAATTTGCAGGCTTTATCCTACCTCGGTTGCGAACTTCTAAGCTGCCCGTTTGAATGCTGCTCGGATATTTTGCTGGAGACGGTCCCCTCGCTGCAGATGCTGTCCGTTACGTTCTTGCAGTCCTCCCCCACGTAATGTAGTGCAGGCCTCTGGCTCTGGATTCTTAATTTTGCCGGGAACGATTATCGGTAACCCCAGCTGAACGGCAGCCGATGTCCTCGGAGAAGCGATTGGAGAATTTTATATTTTAGTGCTGCGGAAACCTTCACGAGCACTGTCACATGTACTCTAGGATGAGCACAATAGAAGGCAATGCTTGTTTACTCGTAATATGCTCGTTTAATGGTATAAAAATATGTTTAAAAGCGGAGCACAGATCTAAAAAACTTCACATAAAAATTAATTCAATGGTTCTCCTTGTTTTTTCAACAAAACAACATCAGGTTGCTAGGTTACTATGATTATCTTATGTTGAAGAAAATTAATTTTGGTAAAGAAAGGTTCGAAATGGAAGTAAATTTGAGTACTTAAATTATATTTGCAATTTTCTTAAAACTAAATTATTGTCTTTAATCTTATAACTAAATCGTTCGATAGCGCAGCGTACACAAACGTTTTTATTTTTATTTTATCATTGCTCTGCTTTGCACTATTACACTTTATTTTTTAATGCACTTTTTGAGTTCACCATATTCGCGTCATTATCTTTTCTCTTCTGTTGCCTTCTAGAATTGCTCTTATATTATATATATATATTTCTATTGTAGTATCCTGCTTAATTTACCTTTCTGCTGTGCTTACTGATTTCACTATCTTTTCCTTTTGACTTAACAAACTACGCTACTTTTGTAATGCAGCCAACAACCTTTTGTGTCAAATACATCCTATAAATTGGTCTGGCTTTACATGTGCACAAACCTTATTCGAATTATATTAATTTAGTCACAAGCCAATCTAAACCCTTTGTAATTTGCTTTGCCTTTGCGTACCTTTCTTTAACTAATTTAATCTTTCTCGCATCTTACTATCAAAGCATTTACTGTTTTACTATAGTTTTATAATTTGCAATTAGATAAAACATCTCAACTCTGTGCTTATTGAATCGGTCAATTATCTTGCACTGCAAACAGAGCCAAGTCGTGGGCCTCATACCATCTCAATACGTATGTATTGACGGTAACCTTATTTTACCTTGCGGTGTATAGGCTGGTGCTTTATATGCTTGCGTTTGGCGGTAGAATGTTCAACTTGCCCCGTATTCGAGTTACAAAGTTGGAGCGCGCCCTTTGTGCTTGCATAGCAACCATTGTGTGAGGTGTGTGCCTTGGTAATGTGTTGACTTTCTTACTGTCTCTTAGGTCTGTGGTGCCGAGTAGAGCACAGTTAATTTGGTGCCCAACTATGAATGGTCTCACCGAGCCCTATTCCAATCGCCAAGGCTGAGGAAAAATTCTGGCCCCCTCGAGATTCGAACCGAGGACTTGCTTAATGCAAGTCTAGCGGTTTCCCAACTGCGCTATCTGGCTTCTTTTAACTCTAATATAAGGCATGATTCTCCTCATATACTATGCGTCCACGACATTGCATCAAGTAGTGTTACTGAAAATGCTAATGTTTTCTTATCATTTAACTTATGGAGTTCGGGCGGAGCTATAAAATTTCATTACAAGGCTATTCGGTAAACCCAACTAATCGTTGTGCGTCCAAATTGATGTGTAGGTATTATGTTCTTGTCTTCAATGACTA
Source organism: Agriotes lineatus (assembly GCA_940337035.1). Taxonomy (NCBI): domain Eukaryota; kingdom Metazoa; phylum Arthropoda; class Insecta; order Coleoptera; family Elateridae; genus Agriotes; species Agriotes lineatus. Next base: position 167,812 of record CALNHX010001625.1, on the reverse strand, counting down.
GTTTTAACCTCTTTAACAATAATTTGAATATGGAGGGAGGACCTGACGATATTGGTTTATATGATAATATTTCATTGGGAGGTTTACCAGGCTTGGGGATTATAACTATCTTGGCTATCCACTATGCGTTTCAGGATATCGGGTAAGTAAACTTTACCATTGCTTAGAGTGGGATTTTCTTAACTATCTCCGAATTTATTCGGGTTAATGTAGGTTTTAATTTCCTCAGCAGTCACTAGGTTTATGTTCCTTTGATCACAGCTATTGTCATTACGTAACAAACTACTTCCGGGATTGGGCCGTGTCATTATCTAGGTCGAAGAACTCAATGTTTCGACCACCTCCGTAAGGGGCTTCACCAGGACAAAAGAATTTCGGCTCCGCCTTGGTTTATACGTTGAGTTACAGTGCCCTTCTATCCCTTCCCTTGCAAAAGAGTTTCGGCTCTGGCATGGTTTACAGGTTGTGTTACCGTGCTCTTTTGTTTTTCCTCCTGATGAAGATGAAGAAAGTGGACGAAACGTTGAGACCTTCGACCTCCATAATGACATAGTCCAGTCCCGGAAGTCGTTTGTTACGTAATGACAATGGCTATGAAAGCCTCTAAAGCCATGTAGATCTTAATGTTATGGTAGGTTCCCATGAATAGGTATTAGTTTCTTTAAAAGTGCTGGATTCAGGACTAATCGTAATTACAATGAAAAAAATCTGAATAAAAGCAATATGGGTCCCGAGTGGTGTAGCTTGAACAAGCGTCCACGTTCGATCAGCAGAGTTAAGCAACGCTGTCTCTGGTCAGAACTTGGATGGGAGTTCCACGGCTGCATCTCTCGGCGCCTCGTGGTACGGCTATCACGGAAAAAAGTTGGTCCCGGCGGTCATACAACATCATGGCAGTCGTTAGTGGGGTTGGAAGTCTTCATAACTGCACAGCGACGCCGACGCCTGTAATTGGCCTAACGGCTGTTGGCTGAGTGCAAATTGAATTAAATTGAATATTTTACTTTTCGCCGCAGATATGTTTGAGATTTTGGCCGTAGCACGTACTTACAATGTTTTCTGTATAATCCTAAAATAGTTTAGAAGTGTAGGAGAACGAGTAGGGTAGTCTCATGCCTTCCTCTTAGCTTTCATTCTTTCGAGCACATCAAAATGGGGCTAGGGACTATTCTTCCATGGACTTTAGCTGTACTGCAGCTATGGATAGTGAGAAACCAATATCTGAGCTAGGTAGTCTTTGGCTTACCCGAAGCTGTTCCTGTGCTTTAAATTCCTCATAATCCTTTAGTCACTTCATATTATATTTGATTTTATAGCAACTTTGCCATTTGTGCCTCTACGCAGTGATCATCATAGTTTCTGAAACCGTTATTACGCTAGTTGATATATATAAGTCTGTGGCAAGGGTCAATGCTAGAATAGTCTAGAAAGGAGAAGGAGCAGCGTGTTTTATATTTTCTACCTAGATTTCAAGCTTTTGAGCATGATAACCAACTGTTCCTCCATGGACTTTATGTATACTCCAGCTACGGATTCTGAAATTGTAAAAGCTCTATTAAAGCAGACCGATACCATGTTTTTCTAATCAATATCTAGCTCAATGCTATTCAGCCCAAGGTATTCACCTAGCTCTTCCTGCGCTATAAATTCCTTATTATTCTTCTTCCAGAAACCCTTGTTTGACATTTGTTCGTCCAGATAAACTATTTTTCATAGTTTTCAGGAAAACTACTAAGGGGATCACTTCGCTATTTTTTGTAGCTAAATCCGACGAGTTAGTTATAGCACGTACGACCTTCAATACTTTTTCTAAATGTCAGTTGGTTTAGACAGGAGAACGAGCAGTATATTCCCATGTCGTCTTCTTAGCATGCATTCTTCCGACTTTAACAAGATATGACTCTTCTTTCATGAACTCCATTTGTACTCAAGCTACGAACTTTGACATTATAGAAGCCCCATCAAAGCAGATCTATAACACATTTTTCAAATCAAGACCTACCTCTGTTTTAGGCAGCTCCTGGCATCCTCGTATTCTTGACAGTACTTTGAATACCTTATTATCTTTCTTGCCACTTCACTTCATTTTATGATCTTCCATCAGTCCCTGTGCTTTGATGTTTGCGCGTCCAGATATTTTTGTCGTCACATTTGATGCTGATACATTAATTTGTTCATTCAATTACTTCCAATATTACCTCTAATGTATTCACAATGGTCATATTCATAAGGCGAGTTAAAAAATCTTCCGATTCTAGTCCTCCAAGATATGTGCTAAAGATGTAGTAATTACTACAAAATATATTGTTGTCTAGCGCCTCTCTTGGTATTACATGGTTTGGATCAGTACATAGTTTGGCACTCATACAAAATCAATCCATTGAGATAGGCTCAAGAATTCTTGTATGCACCGACAGACAACAACGTTGAGGGTAATTTCAGACAAATGTAACTGGAATCTCCCTTTCATAGCGTTCTTTGTCGAATCGCAACTTACAGTCACACAACTAACTTTTCATTCTTTTCTTTGCCGCTGCAACACTGCACAACGGTCCACTTCGCAGCACCAACTAAAACTCCCGGACTAATTGTCGCAGCTTAAACTTTGAATGCAGATATCCAGCAGTTCCGAGTACGCTTGGGAGAGCCCGGTAAACAGTTCGAACAGCATAATGGTGGCAGTCCTGCTGCCTCGCGGGCCGTCTCTCCCGGCTTCCTGCATAGTTAAGCAGGAATAATGAGCTGTAGCTCGTTTAGCAGGACTAGGATTTACGGCCGTCGTATTGCTAACCGCTGGAGCGTTCCTGCACCTATAGGATCCTGATGATGGAGTGCTCGTGCCTCGGACTCGTTACGCGGCTAACGGCTTCCTGGCAAAAATGCTCTGCGGAGACGAGCTAAGCCCGCGTTATTCACGATTGGGTTAATAATTGAAGCGTAGGGCGCTCGTAAAGTGGTGATGGCTATCGCTGCGAATCGCTACTCTTAACGACCTTTTGAGAGGTTCGATCAAAATTTAGGGAAATACCCGGAACTGACGAGCCGGCGAGATGGTTTGCTTTGGAAAACTGCTGTGGGATTAGCGAGTTATTACTCATTTTGTGAGCTTTTGTAAGTAAGTGCGCAACTTGCTGCTCCAATGCCTTCAAAATTGGGCTAAGACTAGTTCTAAGACTTTGAAATAACTTATAGATTAGTGGGAACCTCGAATATAACGTATTAAGTATGAGACAAGTAGAACATGAGAGCATTATTAACTTCATAACCACAAGGCACATTAAATATGACATTTAATATGTGAAAACTGTAGAAGTTTCTACAGGGGACAAGTCGTGGGAGATAGAGCATTTAAACATACGAGTAGAAAGAAGAACGCCCTATGGGTTATAGAGGAATAAAATTGCAAGCTCTAGAATACCCCACCAAGCGACAAAGATAAGAATTCTCTTAAAAAACAAAATTACACGTTATTGAAGAATAGAACTCTCAAGTCACTAAATAAATTGGATGCCCCAGGATATGACACAGCAGCAGATGTATGGCAAACAAAGTTGATACAAAGAACCAGGAAGCAGAACAAGAGCATTACTAGCATACAATAATTGTAAATCCAAAATTAAAACAAAGCTAGAAAGGAAAAGAGTAAAAAAGAGCTTCTGCGTGAAGTGAAAGCAGCGAGGCAAAAAAAGCAAAGGAAATAACATGGAAAAATTATCTTAAGGCCCAAAAGGAATTTTGGAACTTCGCTAAAAAGGCAAAACTGTAAACAATACTATTAAAAAATTCCGTAAGCTTAGAAAGAGTGGAAACTATTCTAGAGTAAATGCCAAGACACACAGTAAATACCATACACTTTGGGCCCTTCAATATTAGTCATTTTCAAAATGATATTTTGGAGGGAAGTATTCTGAGTTTGCTGAAATGCAAATTTTACATCATCTATTCTTGCAACCTTTATAATATTTTCACCATCCACATTACAGCATTTGTTTAAAGAATAATGTCAAAAAGGGCACAATTGCTATCATCACTAGTATGACTTTCTTCTTCAGAAACTTCATCATCTTTGTCGTTCAGATTTGCAAGTATGTTTGCAGTTCGTCATCACTAAGTGCCTTATGATTTTCACGATTTTTGGAAAATTTGCAATGAAATACATTTTACTTCACTCTGTGTATATTATTATTTATGTCATTACATACTGAATATAAATATTAAAAAATAAAAAAGTGATTCAAGCTTGAATTGAATTGTGGTTTAATAAACCCAAACCCATTTTGGGAGATAGAAAAATTTGAGAAACTCAATAGACCTTATGTATGCTAGTGCTGCTCTTCTATAATTGTAAGATTTATCATTATTGCTTTTTCCACTGTACGAGATAATTCTACCAAAAATCTGTTTTTGTTGTGTGTAGCGATACTTATTAGCTTACGAATTAAATTTGAACAATAATTCTAAATACACAATTGAGTTCATGCACACGTGGAAACACAGGTAGAACAAATGCCTCTATAAAACTGATAATTCACATAATATAGAAGTTAAAACATTCCGAACTGCTCCGTATTTCAATCATGCTTCCGATAAATTGCAAATACAGTGCGATACAGGAAAATTTTAATTATAAAATCATGTCCATAACTTTTTATACGAAATTCTGACATTTGAAAAATTCCGAAAGCTTTCTCATGGAGTGTCGTCGGTCAGCTCTGCATAATAAGGCTTGCTTGGCGCGCGAATAACTGACCCAACTAGTTTAGGTGTGAAGTTGCTGCTTGACCCAGCACTGAGATTCAATTTAGGTGTGTAGCAGCGCTTGTAATACCGTATGATGAAAAACTTTAATCCTCTAGAGCCTAGAGGACTGTGGATTTTCTATAAATTTAATTTATGTTGGCAGTGATGAGTAAAGGTAATATAACCTACACAATTTTGACAGAATCACTTAACTGTAATGGCTTTTTTAATACTGAACACAAAGTGATGCTGTGTATTGAAAATGGATGAAATTACTTTGAACAGAAAAATGTTCTTACTTTTGAATGCGTAGCTGAGTTGTCATCGAGTGTGTCTCATTCAGTGTGTAATTTCTTGGTAATCAGAACATTGCATTGGTTAATTAATAAACCTATTTATATTTATACTGTGGCAATTACACGAAATCGCACAGCAGTGATAACGGCGATAAATCTTATCGCGGAGAGTGCGCGCAGTGCTGGGTGATTATCATGTAAGTACAAAAAAATCTTGCTTTAGGTCATTGTCGCATGACCTACACCAAAATAAAATATCTACGAACGCCAGGACATTTAAGTACCTTATCAAAACAACAATAGATAACAATGATCTAAACATGTATACCGAACAAGCTGATGACATCATAGAAATCGACAAAAGCAATCCTCTTGAACCTCATATATTAGTCAAACACTATGGCGACCTATCACAAAATTCGAGTGAGAATCAAATTAGTAAACGCGCTCTAAGTTCACCTAAAGAAGATAGTCTCGCCAAAAAGTATCTCTTGGACAACGCCAATTTAATAAAACGTAATCGTTACTATTTGCCTTGTTCCCAAGACAAGAATAGCACGCCTACTGAGACAGTACAAGTAAAAACAAAAATTCCTCTGATATACCTGTACGATGCGAATAATTTTCAAAGAGTAATTCAGGAGATTAAAGTAAATACTAGTAACGAGGACTTTTCAACCAACTACAAAGATAAATTCTTGAGAATTGATGTTACTAGCATTAAAGACTATCGACAACTTACAAAGTTTTATGAAGATCACCATGTTAAATAGTACACATATAAAGATCTAGATAGTGCATTATTTGAAGTAATTATAAGTAACCTACCACAATCGATAACGGAAGAAGAAATACTTAAAGAACCAAAAGAGAACAAAATGTAAGTTGAGTAACAAAGGTTACTCAAAGGCTCAACAAAAAGAAATTAAAGCCTTTGGTTAGAGTTCAGTTACCTAAGGGCGAAATTCACTGAATATTTTTAAAATCACCAAAAACTGCTATTGTATTGTGTAAGTTGAACCAAGACACAAATCCAAAACAATACCACAATGCTATCGTTGCCAACGGTATGGTCATACGCGTAATTACTTAAAATTAGACTCAAGGTGCGTTAAATGCACTGGGGACCATCTAACCAGCGAATGTTCAAAAAAGTCAGGTGAAGAAATTTAATGAGTACATTGAGGCAACGATCATTCAGCAAATTACAGAGGCTGGCCGTATCTAGATAAGATAATACAAAAACAAAAGACACGATAATCGATCCACAACATTAGTCCTCAAGTGTAGCAGACATTATAAGCAAAAGAAGACTTTCAATCAACAAAAGCGTGGCCTAAACTTCCAACAACTAACAATCAAAGAAATGACGCGGATAACTCTACAGCCAATACTGATAACAATAGTCCATTAAATAAACTTATCAATGCAAATAATAAAACTTATCACTTGCTGTTGTTACCAAATAAACAGAAAATAATTTATAACTTAACAATCGCCAACTTTAATTCAAATGGTGTAAAACTAAAAAGATCGACGCTAATTGAATTTTTGGCTCATTATCAAGTCGATATCACGTGCATAAGCGAAACACATTTGATTAAAAACTCATCATATACAATTCCGAGATACAATATATACTGAAATGAAAGAGAAGCCGTTAAAGCATACTAGGTAAACAGAATATAAATGCTGTACCACTGTTGTTACTAAACTTACTAAGTCTGGAGGTTGTAGGAGTTAAAATTAAACTTGGAGATGATACCAACATCAATCTTACATATAAACAACCAAATAAAAAGCTTGCTCGACAGGATTTGGGAAAGATGTTCACAACTAAAAAAGCTGTTATAGTAGCAAGAGATCTAAATAGCAAAAATACTATATGGGGATGCCGCGCAGGAAACCAAAATGGCGCAATGCTACTAAAATACGCTGAAAAAAAAATGGTTTTCACATCTTAGCACCAGCTGAACCAAGCTATGTGTCTTTTCGCACCGATCACCAACCTGACATCTTGGGCATTTCACTTTACCAGATCTATCAATCAAGTGGTTATCCACGAGATTACGACCGATCATCTGCCGATACAAATCACTTTCAATCAAAATGTAAAAGTAATCAATAAAATCGCTAAGCTGATTCAGGGACCCATTAGTCAAAACACTACTCAATAAACACACACAGCAATTTCGAAGGGATATGGATCAATACAGAATTGATAAGTATCAAACATATCTACAGGAGTGTACCGGCTCGGTTCATGTCACCCTTGCAGCTAATATAAGCTTGGTATTTAACCATTATTCTGTTAGGAATAAAACTTTATATTTTCATGTAAACTGTTCGTTTTTTATTCCTGGTAGGATTTGCAGGTATAATTACAGCATCGTAGGTGACAACGAGCAGGCCGGCAAAAACAATAATAACATATCCCTTAGCTGCACTGAGATAAGAGCGGGTCTTGTGCTTCGACGCCGACGACTGAGCTAACTAGCATACACAGGACAATATAAATTCATAATACAGTAGAGTATATGTCTAAGTAAAAGTACCATTGGAAGAGCTGTAAGATAATGATGGTACAATGTGGAAGGCAACCAGGAAAATCCTAAATCAAGCTCAAACAATGCATTTTGTAAGAACGAATGGAGAAACTCAAGTAACTGATCAAGAAAAGTGTCAAGTAGTTGCTGAAAAATTGTAAAACATCTTTACCACCAAACCAAATACAGGTAATCAGGAGTTTGATAACCAAACGAACGAGGTAGTCTAAGATATAAATTCAGAAAGAAGTCACTGTGGAAATTCCGTGTCACCCTCCGAATTGGAATGTTACATAAACGAACTCTCCACCAAGAACGCCCCAGGTCATGACATGATCACAAGCAGCATATTAAAAAACCTATCAAAGAAGTGTTTATCTAATAATCGTCTTTAACGCATGTATGTACATAGGCTATTTTCCAGGAGAATGGCAAAAGGCCCATATACTGTTCTTTAAAAATACTAAAAAAGATGCCCACCTCACGGATAGTTACAAGTCAATTAGCCTATTGCCCACGTTGTCTAAACTTCTACAGAAAACAATACAAGCACGCCTAAAACGATTTCTTGACAACAAACGGAATACTACCTACGATTCGCCGGTTCATCAACAACGGTTCACAACAATCTTATTCGTAGACGCAGTAGTAGGGCAGCTTATCATGAAAATGTTGACACACCGGACAAAAGCACCAATTTTTTCCAGGTGCTACTTAGGTACTTAGTTTTCAATTTTTGATAGGAACCAACTCCTCCGTCGGCCATCTTGGATTTTGTAACTGCCACTTTGAAATATAAGTATATTATCAATATCTCGGTTTCTAAATCTCTTAGGATTACAAACTTGCTGTCTAAATGTACATATTTGGGGTCAGGGAATACAACTGCACAATTTTTAAATGTATCAGAATATATATTTCTTCACTAAATATACCAATTACAAACTATTCAACAATTAACTGTTTTGTTCGGGGTGTCCACATTTTAATGATAAGCTGCCCTACATAACACACTTAAAATATGTTTTATCTATTTCTATGACCCAATAAAAATAAATTCACTTCCTCTATTCAGAACTGCTATACAAAAGATAAAGACAAAATATAAGGGAAAAATATCATTACTTAAGACTGATGTTTCTCTGTTCTAGCAACTCTACATAGTGATGTAGCATAGAGAAGGTGACTACATTCTTCAGCCATGAGAATCATCAATGTCCTGCTTCACTATCTGACAATGGAAATCTGCGTTTCGGAAAGAAGTATGATCTTATGAACATTCTGGACAAGGATTCCCCAAATGATCCTCTTGATTATGTTGATGTGAAGCTTCTCAATGAAGCCGCTGAGCTGTTGTAAATATCCTCCTACCAAGTACCACATTTGATAGTTATGCTGAGCACGTATTCATTCCACACATCAATAAACAATTAGAAAGCTGCAAACGAGTTAATGTAGCGCGGGACACAACTACAATTCGACAAACCTCAAAGAAACCACTAGAGAAAAGCGAGGTAAGGGTGTTAAAAAAAAGTGTGAAGGAAGGAACAAGCTCCTACTTAAGTGGGCCGATTTTTTAAAAGATTCCACCAACAAAAAGAAACTTTTTGCATTCCTTTCAAAAAAATTGGCAACTGTTGAACATGCCGAAAACAAGGTAGTTGTCATCACATGTGATGCCGAAGTTATTCTCCGGCGAACTGATAGCTCCATGCCACCATGTGACCATGAGGAAGCGGACACCGGGCTGATATTCCACTTACAGGATGCACTTTTGAATGGCTGTATGGTGCTTTGACTATCTATAGTCAAAGGTATGGTGCGTACTGTTGACACGGACGTAGTGATAATCTTTATTGGCAAGTTCCATCACCGGGTGACCTTGTCTGCAGATGTGAAGATTTGTGTTGCTTTTGGTGCAGGCAAAACATTTACTTATATTAACATTAATGCTATCTACGAGAAGCTGAGTGTAGAGAAATCCCAAGCCCTCACTGTATTCCACCGTCTCACGAGATGTGATACCACATCATTATTTTTTGAACGAGGCAAGAAATCTGCGTGAGGGAGATGATACATGCTTTTACCTACAACTTGATATTGATAATGAAAATTTTAAACTACTAGAACGCTTCACCGTGATCTTGTATAATAAGACCTGTGATTTTGACAATGTGAATGAAGCCAGGGAGGAGTTGTTTTGTCAGAAGAGTAAATCAATGAAGAAACTTCCCCCAATGAAGAACGCACTACTCCAACACTCCAAGCGGGCTGCATATCACGCAGGAGTATGGTGTACCAGTGACCACAGTCAACAGCATGCTCCTAATCCAGAAGACTGGGGCTGGACTCAGAAAGTAGACAGTGCATCATGGGTTCCTGCATGTAAAATCTTACCTATTGCTTCAAAGGCCTTTTTTATGTGAAGACTTTAAAATATCTAAAGAAGTAATTAACATTTTATATAATTTTGCCAATTATGTCTTCACAAAATAAAAAAATAATTTTTTAGCTAAAGCTAAAAAAATTAGGTGTCTGCTGGCCTTGAGACTGTTCAGTTAGCTAACAATAACACACTCTTAAAAAACTCATTGAAATCTTACTCAATTTCCGAAAAATAGCACCTTTTGGATTTTGACAATTTCGAAAAACTCCATTTCCTAAATAAGTAAGCATCACTCGGTATATATGATTTAGTTCCTAAATATGTTTTTAAACAAGCAGAAATTATTGACGTAAAAGTCTTTTTGAAAAATCAAAAATTAAAATGTTTCCCATATTATGCCGACTTTTTGGCGGTCACTGTATATTAGTGAATGAATATATAGTCTGATACATTTAAAAATCATGTAGTTGTATTCCCTGACCCTAGATATGTATATTTAGACACCAAGTTTGGGATTCTAAGTGATTTAGAAGCCGAGATATGATAATACACTTATATTTTAAAATGGCCGCTATAAAATCCAAGATGGAGGACGGAGGAGTTGGTTCCAATCAAAAATTTAAAGCTAAGTACCTAAGTAGAACATCGAAAAAAATTGGTGCTTTTTTCCGGTGTGTCCACATTAACTCGAAATTCGACCTTTAGCTGCCCCACTATAGCAAAAGCTTTCAATACCGTGTGGATTAATGGACTAATACTAAAACTAATGCAAATAAGGTTACCAATGTATTTGTTCAAAATTGTTGTATCTTTCCTTAAGAATAGAACATGTGCTATACTCATCAATTCAACGCGCTCCAGATTGGAAAAGTATAGGATCCGTTCTATGCCCGATACTATTTAATAGTTTTCCACATGAGATTGAAGGAGCTGAGGGCATATAACTTGCCATGTTTGGGATGACACTGCACTCATAACACAGCATGACAATTTGCAAAGTGCTACTGCAGTGTTTCAAAATGGTATCAATGAGCTACTGAAAAGGTTTACACAATGTTGTATAACATTAAATCCAGCAAAAACGGAGGCGAAGATCTTTACAATCAAGCGATACAGCTGACCAGCTCAGCTCACTATACATGATCAAGAGATAAGATGGAATCAATTAGAAGAAGGTGTTAAATATTTACGCCATTAAGCCTTATAGAAATAAGTGCAGCGCGCGCCTCTCTTGAACAGAACGGTCATATTGAAACATTATCCTGTATCGCTTGAGTTTTATTTTCCGCAAATGGAAAGCCTGACCTATGCGAAAGTTATTACTTCCTTCTATTTCAAAATTAACACAAAAATAAATAAAATTTTATTTTTTAAGGTGCTCACTCTGTATATATTTGTATGAAATTGTACCGGTTTCATGGGAGGTAGATATATAATATATATGCAAAATATCATCTTCCTCCGACAAATAGTTTTTGAGCTATACTGCCAACAGGCAGACAGACAGACAGACAGACGGAATTGAGAAAACCTGTTTTTCGTCATCTAGAGACCTTGAAACGTGAAGATCTGAAGAAATCTCGGAAGGTGATTTTTTCGTGATTAGAATACTTCTTTCGTCATTCAGACGAGGGAAGTAAAAATACAAGATTTCCAAAATAAAGTGCTACGAATGATAACAAGTGCCGACCGGTTCGTGACAAACACTAAAATCCACTACAAATTTAATCAGTTAAAAATCGAACAGTTTATTAAAAAGATTTGTGTTAAATTCTATAGAACCTTAAAAATGTGTCATAGTACTGAAGTGCATCAATTAGGAAGAAAAAATATATGTACAAGACTTAAGCGTCGATTAACACAAGACCTTGTTGAAGTAAAGTAATCTGTAAATAACTAATATTAGGACAATACTTACCATTTGTACAGTCGCGGAATTAAAAATCCGGACACTTAAAATGATTCAGTGTATATCTTACTTTACTTTACTTATCACGTTACGTGGTGAAATTAGTGAAAATCAAAATAATTACTCGTATATGACAGCATGCCTCATTTAAGAGTCGAACAAAAAATGCAAGTAATTACATTACCCAAAAATTGCAAAAATCATCTGTAAGACTCGTCCGGATTTTTAATTCCGCGACTGTACTATTTTATGATATTGTATGACTTTGTTATTAACTAAAATTATCACTAATGTTAGCCTTAGATGTAGTTGCTGTGTAGTTGTTTGCAAAATACTTTTAACAAAACCATGAATAGCAAAGTTATTTGCTGAACTGGTTCCTCTAATGAAAAAAACTGCACAGCTGCACTTGTTTTTGTTATTAATATTTTATTTATTCAACAAAAATGTTTGTATTTGTTAAAATGACATTACTGATATAACCTTAAATTGACAAATATAAAATGGCAATGTGACTTTTACCACCACGACTGCCAACATAAATTTTCAACAAAACAATTCCACAGCCCTATAGAGGATAAAACTTTTCCATCATACGGTTGCTACACATGTGCTTCTGTTGTTTGCTGATAGTTTTGTTTCTGCTTTTTATTTTGTGACTGTACATTTCCTGCGGCTCTCTCGGTATTTTCCAAACCATAAAATTGAAAATATTAGAGCACGCATGTTTCAGGAAACAAATCGGTTACCATTTTCAATGCATAAATAATGAATGAAGGATAAAGTGTCGGAATAACAAAGATCAGAAGAATGAAAATGGATATAGTTTGCTCTTAATGAACACGATATCTCAACAAATTTTACGACGAATGTTACAATAAACTTGGCGAAATTTTAAGCGAACATAGCGGATAAAGAAGAATAATTATGTCAAAAGACTTTAATCTAAGAGTGAGAAATATAAACAAGTAGTCGAAAAATATGGAGAACATATTAAAAACAGAACGCAATACACAGATTTATATGGCAAAACACACAGCTAACTAAAGAGCAGTAATAGACTACGCAATCGCTCATAAGGGACCAACGTGCGGATCGGCTCGTTATCTGGGTATAGCAAAAGTAATGTTTCTTTCCTTAGGTCATAACCCCACAGAAGACTTAAAGACGAACGAAAAATTTGAACAGATGAGATACAACATAGAGAACTTACTACATGTTAGTGTGTAGTACCTATGTCAAAACACATTAGATCAAAAATTAAATGAGCATACACTTGCATATATGATTAGGGTCACACCCAAAGAAGAAACGAAGACATTCCTCTAGAAATTAAGATTTAATTCAGGAAATAGAATATAAAAAGTACAAAGTAGTACAAAGAATTACTCGCAGAAGACCGACCAGTGATGCAATATGCAATACAAATAGAAGCAACAATCAGAGAATCAGACGCAGAGTATATATAAGTCGTCATGAATCATCTAAAAACGTGTATAAAGAAAATGAAAAATTAGAAAGCCTCAGCACCAAGAGGAGTTTAAATAATAGATAATAAATAAACTAGTGAATCAGTGTCTAAATGGCGACGACATACCAGAAGAAGTAAATGTAGGATACACATATCGGCTAGTCACAAAAAATATGTAACGGAGTTTACACGGAACCTTCTTCGCATCGATTGCTGTACATTACTAAATGCAATACTGCGGTACGCGGCCAACGTTGCAGATTTCTGTTTCTTGAGTTGATTATAGTGGGCGGCAATCGCAATAACGTTCCGTTGCGCTAGCTGCAGCTTTCCCCCATTTTCATCAAAGGTAAAAACCTGAGCTATGTGCTAATTATTACTTGTATCGATTCCGGTGTTAAAGCCAGAATAGACAACAATTTAGTTGTTTAAAGTGTCTACTCTGCATATGTTGGGTCCAAAATATTGCTAGGGTAATAACCTGACTTGACCTATATTTAACTAATCGTTCTAAGGTTAGAGCAAAAATAGAGAGTTTTCTGTTCTTAAGGTGTTCACCCTGTATACAATTGACCGGAAATATATTCGGTTTCGTGCTAGGTAAACATCTAATCCACATGCAAAAGGTCGTCTTTCTCCAACAGTATTTTTAAACCATACTGCCAACAGACAGGAAAACAGATATACAGACAGACAGATGGAATTGAGAAAACGTGTTTTTCGTCATCTAAGGACACCCTCAAATTTGAAGTTCCGAAAAAATGTCGGAAGCTGATTTTTTCATGATTACAGCAGTTTCTTTGTCTTTTAGACGAGGGAAGTAAAAAGGACGAAGATATGAATATGAAAACTACAGAGCGTTAAGTTGCAAGGTAATATATCTAATCTAGTTAACTTTAGATCTGAAGTCCCACAAGGATTCATCTTTGGTCTCTTGTTATTCACTATTTATATTTCTTCCTTCACTGATTGTATTAGATACTGTAAATATCACCCATATGCTGATGATACTGGGCTGTATTGTTTTTTTAATCCTTCTAATATAGTCACCGCTGTAATTGTAATTAATCATGACCTAGAAAGCTTGCACGTTTTATCTCAGGATCACAGTTTATTCTTAAAACCATCTAAATCGCAAATTCTGGCCTTTGCGACAAGCTCTACCTGTTGCGATATTTAAAATTTAGATATTAAAGTTAACAGTACACAAATCCTTTTAGTTCAACGTATAAATAATGTAGGCTTATATTTAAACAATTCCCTTAGATTTTAAAATCATATTTCTAAAAATATCCAAAAAGCCTAGGTAACACAGTTTGTTTGTTCCAGAAAATTGTTCAACGTCAGACTCCGGTATATCCTACTAGTAAGATTTCTTTTGCTACTGATGTACACAATATCAACATCAGAAAGAAAGAAATGATCACGTACCCGAAACCCACAACTGCTTTTTCTGAATGTTCATTTTAATTTAACATTTATAAAATATACAATTCTTTACCTGAATCTTTAAAACGCTTGTCAACTAAATCATTTAAATAAAAATAATGCTTAATCCTCATTAACTGACTGATTGTGCTACTTTGTACTTACTAATGTGTTGTCGTTCAGTCTTCTATTTTGTTTTTTAGTTTAGGATATTTGGAGGATCACTGCTTCACGTTCGTTGTAATAATGTTATCTTTTACGTTATTTTATATTATTTTTATGTCATTTATATACAGGGTGTTCCATAAATATACCGACAAACTTTGGGGGTGGTAGGGAACATCAAAACCAACATTTTTTGCTTGATAAACATATGTCCAAAAATGCTTCATTTTCGAGATACAGAGTGTTAAAGTTTGCAAAAAAAATAGTTCAAATTTTTTTCTTCAAAAACGAAGCAAGATACGCGAAACTCTTAAGTGAAAAAAGTTTTGTTTTTAGTTGCTTCAAGTTTAAAGATTGCAAAAAAAATTACTGGGTGTTATTTTTTATGCAAAAACACTAACGGGTTGCCCAGTGAGCACGCCCTGGAATTACTGTATCAACTGTAATAGATCCAAAAGATGCCTCATAAAGTAACCAATAAACTGTGAAAACTTCATTAAAATCGGCTGAAGAGTTTTTTTTCTACAAATTTAAACACCCTGTATCTCGAAAACGAAGCGTTTCCGGACATATGTTTATAAAACAAAAAATGTTTGTTTTGATGTCCCCTACCACCCCTAAAAGTATTCTCACACATCTGAACCTGTAACTTGATCACAGTTATATGTATTTATTTCTTGTATTTCCTCACTGGTATTACTTTTCATGTATCAATTTGTGAAAGAATAAAGATATAATTATAAAAGAAATGTGCATAAAACAAAATACCTAAATATTGGGAGACATACAAAGAATTTAGTTTTGGAAACCAGATATACATATCTAGTTCTGAAGATAGGAACACAGGGAAGTGAACAAAAGAATAAAAATGGTCGAAAGCTAATAGGAACATTAAACGAATTTTTTTGGAGCGCAGACATTAAAAAAAATAGTAAGGCTATGATACAAGTAGCTACCTTGGAGGGTGTTCAGATACAGCAACTGTCGGAAAGGCATAAATAACAAGAGTTTTAGAAATTGATTCTTGGAGAAGGGGGGTACAGATATCAAGAAAGAAAAGGGTAGATATACACGAATAGGAGAAATTATGGAAGTATATGATATAGTAAAAGAGATGAAAATAAGGAACAAACGACGCTCGGGATTGGGCCGTGTCATTATTGAAGTCGAAGAACTCAACGTTTTGCCGACTTTCGTAATGGACTGCATCAGGAGAAAAACTCTTCTAAATATCGGAAGAAGAAATTCGAGAATTTATAGGCAAATGCCGTCGCGGTTGAATAATAGTGGGCGGGGCTTAAAACTTAGCATTGTCCACATAGAAGGAAGGGGAACGCCTTCGTGACGATTGAGATTATTAGAGTGTTTGTATAGCTCAATGGCTTCGCCAATCTTTCTGCTAAGGAATAATGAGGATTTACAGATGATGGAAGTTTCACCAAAAAGGATCTTATGACCAGTATCGCGTTGGTGTTCGGCGATGGCTGATGATAAAACAAGACCCGACTTGTGTTCAGAGATGCGAGTTTTTACTAAACGTCGTGTTTCACCAATGTATACAGCATTGCAAGAGCAAGGGACTCTATAAACACCTTTCGATGGTATTGTGTTCAATTTATCTTTAGGTGAACTAAGAACCTGTAAGATTTTTCTCGGGGGTTTGAAACCGTTCTAATGTTTTATTTTCGGAGAAACTTTCCTACGCGATTGGTGACTTAGGGGTTATAGGGAAGAAAGATTATTGCTGCGGGAGGATCGGTTTTTGGAGGTTTGGATAGCCGTGGATGAAGATGACGATTGATGGCAGACTTTATAATTCTAGCAGGGTAACCGTTGTTCCTAAGAGCCTTCCTAATATATTTTAATTCAGCGCGGACATTATCGGGTTTTGATATGGAAATAGCTTGGTGTACAAGCGAATTGATAAAGGAAAGTTTTTGCGTAGGATGATGGTGAGAATTTGCATTTAGATAGCGATCGGTGTGAGTGGGTTTGCGATATACTGAATGACCAAGTTTGTCACTGGGTTGTCGAGAAACCTGTACATCTAATAAAAGAACGGGACCGTTATTTTCTATCTCCATGGTAAACTTAATGTCTGGATTTTACTATTGAGATGGTTTAATGAGATGGGTAAGGTAAAAACACCTTGATAGTTTAAGAATACGGGTAAGGTAAAGACATCTTGATGGTTTAAGAAAACGGGTAAGGTACAACAACTTTACCTGTATTTTTAAACCATCTCAACAGTCAACATTCAGACATTAAGTTTACCATGGACAGAAAGTAACGGCGTCATTCCTTTCTTAGACGTACAGGTTGTTCGCCAACCCAGTGGCAAACTTGGTAATTTCACCAACATTAGAAGAAAATTTGACGAAGAGGTGGAATCGTTCTACAGTAATCGTAACAGGGTTTTAGATAATCTAAAAAAATACTATAACATTTTTATTGGTAATTTCAACGCCAAAATTGGCCAAAGAGGTAGATTAGGCCTCGTTGGTGACTATGGTTTAGTTTAAAACAACGTATGCGAAGATATATTGTTCGAATTTTGCCAAGAATGTGAAAAGGTAGTTGTTCTTGCATATAACAAGTGTTCGGATAAAAACACAATGAGAAGCTGACTTCGATGATATCCAATTTGGATTCAGTATTTCTTTCCGAACTCGGGAGGCCCTCTTCCAACTGGTTAAAATATTTCAAGATATTAATTTTGATAAAAAGGACATAAAAATCATTAGAAACTTATACTGGGGACAGGGTGCTGAGGTGCGTGTAGGGAACGTAAAACATTTGGAATCGGCGTTGTCATCAACAAATTTAGATATGCCGACGACACGGTAAATATCTGTGATAGCTTGGATGGACCCCATCAACTACTTGCAAATATCAACCCAGCCAGAGTAGAAATGGGGCTTAATATCAATATAACCAAAACCAAATTCATGGTCTTCAGCGGTCAACCACACGCAAACGCATCATCACACCTAAACGGGTACCAATAGAATCGGTAAATGAATTTAAATGCTTTCGGAGCATGTTAAACGATAAAGGTTAATCCAGAAAAAGCTATAAAAATGATAATTGAGATAGCTATAGGGCATTCAGTAAACACAAAAACATTTCAAGTGTTTTGAAGTTGGCATGAGCATATAATTTTTGTACTAGGGATTCTCTATTTTGTTTTGAAAAGGTTTCCACGCTTGTGTACAGGCAGATTTGATTTAAAAAATGACAATTAATATTTCTGATTGTCAGTGTCAAAGTGGAATATTTCTCTAGAAATTCTCACCTGAAGTTTAATAAAATGTAATAAAAATGCCTATTAGTAAACACTACGTCAATTGTATCCAACACAGAATTTGTATAATTTCTAAAAAGTTGTTATTTACAACATTTATGACAGATAGGAGGTAAATGTTATACCCTTAACGTATTTGTTTTAGTAAGTTTTTATATTTACATTCCTAGACAAAGATAAATTCTGGAAGTACACTTATGAAATTTTGGGAATCAAAGGCCACTTTGTGTTTTTATGTTTACTGAACAGACTATATATTTTCTGTGCGGCAATAACAATCTCAACTTCAAATTTTACCAGCTCATGGTTCATTGTTATATTTGGTTGGTTTTGTTGTACCGGGTATGGACAAGGTTACTTCTCTTAACGTCTCGAACCCTTCGAAATGTGGATTCACAAAAGAATCCTGAGAGTGCCATAGACTAGCCTATAAAAAACAATAAAGTTCTATGTGAAGCAAATGTCGAACTAGAACTTATAACAACTGAAAAATGTAGGAAATCACATACCTCGCAACGGTCTAGTTTGCGTCACCTTGGTATTTGCTAGATTCAAGCCAAACTGTATTTCTTATATTGTAACAATTAGGTTAAAACGTATTATACATTTAAAACCTGCAATGAGTGTGGGATTGTGCGCGGACACCAGGTGATACAGTCTTTGAGTGCGGTAATTAATAGAATCAAAGCAAATTATGCGCGAACGGAAAAGCGCGGGGAAGTCAGTCGTTTGCCAATAAAAGGGACGGTCATGCAAAGTGTTAGAAAAAGTGCGACTGAGAGTTGGTGTAGACCTGCGTTAAGAGCAGTCGACGCCTCGTAATTCTTTAGTCGAAATACAGCCTTGAGAGCTTACAAATGGAACCTTGGAATCAACACCGAGGTACCGATAATTTTTCGTCGCCAAAAGCCGCTATTCTAGCTTCAAAGGAGCAATGGATCTGGTTAATGTACGAGATCATTTGAAGCAATTATAACGCAAGGTCAGTTCCTACAAATGTATGAGTGAATATACGGCCCAGAAAGATTTGGGAAAATCAAATCCATAATAAGGAATCACCTGCTATTTCAACAAATTGTGCAATAGCAATCAACGAGCAATTACGCGCCGAAAGCAACGAGCATGCAGTTGAATCAGCGCGTCAGAACAAAGCGCTTGCATCATCCTGGTGACACATCGTGTCAGCTGATTTCAAGCCACCGAAAGCAGAGTCGCATTAAATGAATTTGTGGCCGAGACTACGCCTTGTTAGCACGATTTGTTTTTGACTTAGCGCTGCGCAATGACAATCACACCCTTATTTGAGCTATCTATAAGCATGTAGACTCAGCATTATGCTCATGGACCTTTTTTAGCTACTGTTGATAGCATATATAACATTCCTATATTACCATCGTGTATTCTTTTTATGTATTTTCATGCATGTATGTCCTTTTCCAGAGTATATGTATTTTCATGTAAACTGTTTGATTTTATTTCTGGTAGGTATGATTACAGAATTATAAGTGATCGCAAGCAGGCCGTAACGAACAATGTTGACAAATCCCTTAGCCGCACTAATGTAAGAGCGGGTGCCTCTACAACTGGGTTAACTACCAAACAAAGAGCAATCAAAAGTCACAGTAGAGTAAAGTATAGGACACGGGAAAAGGTACTATTACAACCTCAGCCATCTTCTTCGAGGGGAGAAATATAGCCAGTTGCAGTTCATCTTGGGCGGAAAGATTGAAGGTCGGCGAGGAGTTGACCAAAGAAGAATGTCATGGCTGAAGAAAATTTGGGAATGGACAGGTACACATTGTGCCGCAGAACTATTTCGAGTCACACAAGACAAACAAGCACTAGACATATTAACAGCGGAAGACCGGGCATGGCACATAATGCAGAAGAAGAATATATCCGGACCATTGTTTTAGTAGATCTTCTGCTTTATATCTTAGGTGATTTGCTCACAATTAGAAAGCATAGGGGTTGATGCATTTTTAAGAAAAAAATAGCACAAATGTTTTCAAATCGGTCAGAAGTTTCCAATACTGCAGCGGTAAATCTAAGGGAATCCCTCCACATCCACTTGCTTCAAAACTACAACCAAATGCATCATGTCGATTCTACTAATATAACAGAAAATAAAAATAAAGCGAATCAGAACGTAAAACTACCTCACAATCAAAGATAGAAGAATATCCGTACAATAATTTCCCGGAATTTTAATTTGTGTAAGTAACAGTGCAGTCACATTTAAATAGATGTTAATTATGTTGTTCGAATTAGAATTTTAGTTACCACAAAAAGTGAAATACGCACAAATTCGGTTAGATTTAAAATATTATTTTTATATTTCAATTTAGATTGTTAGGTCATTTTGGTATTTTAAATAGCCACCTAGGCTTTAGGGCAGCGTGCCCGTATGCTAAGCCCTTTTAGTTCTTTATTTGGCTCCATCGCCTAATTTCAGAATCACGATTTCGCACATATTTAGCCCCAGAAGCAGTATTTTTCGTCGGTTGGAGCTCCCCTCTGATGGCGTTTTTCCGAATTCCGAATCTCCTAGGAGGCACGCCGTCGAGGCGTGATGCCATTGGTGCCGGCATTGGCTTGTTTCATTTTATCGCCTTGCGATTGGCTGCCAAGGTTTAGTCACGTGGGGACGCGGCCAAGGTGACCTTTGCCAACGCTTCCCTCTGGGCAGTTGTCCGCAGCCCGTTGCAGAGAACGCTCGTGTGGTGGTTGTGAGTCGGAGTTTTCGAATTGTCTTCGGCGTAGCGTGGGTGTTTTTGAGCCCAGTTCCTGCTTCCGTAAGTAAGGGGTCGTGCCCCCTTCATCTCGACCTACGAGGATTTGTTCCGCAGAACGAAAGTGGCCCATTTTTTTCATCGTCCCGTTGTACGCGTCATTGACGCGTCTCCCGTCGCCATTAAGGCGGTTGTGCATTCACCCCTATAGCCGTTGTAACATCGAAGGTACCTGCCACCTACGACTGCAGCCTGTCGCAACTCAACTGTACCAGGCTCCCTCGCCGCCTACGCATTAAGGTATGTGTCTTTAACCTGATTACCGCTGTGAACGCGAGTGCTAATTTAAATCTTCGCTGCCCGCTGCATAAGGCGACGCGCATATTTGGACTCATTACTGCTCTTGTGCATTCATTCAGACTTGCAGACTGTTCATGCCGCGAGTGCTAATTTAAATCTTCGCTGTCCGCTGCATAAGGCGACGCGCATATTTGTACTCATTACTACTTATTACTGCTCTTGTGCATTCATTCAGACTTGCAGACTGTTCATGCCGCGAGTGCTAATTTAAATCTTCGCTGTCCGCCGCATAAGGCGACGCGCATATTTGTACTCATTACTACTTATTACTGCTCGTTACTGATCATTACTGTTCATTACTGTTCACTACTGTTCAACATCTGTCGTTAAGTTTAGAGCGCGCGTGCCAGCTGGTGCCCTTAATTATAGGTTAAGTATAGATATAGGGCGACGCACTCTGCTGCCCCATTGTAACCCGAAGTTCAATATATGAGTGGTTAGTTAAGGGAACTATTGTTTTGTTTCGACTTGTGCATGTTCTGTTACAGATAGACGCCCCCTTCATTGTACTGAATATTGTACGACGGAACGAGGAAGCTTTGAGCGTGCAGGTGGGTGAGACAGCTGCGTAGTCGCGGTCGGATTGACACCTAATTACAATCCTCGCATAAGGCAATCCCGAAATTGTTATTTGACCTTGCAACTCTTGAGTAATCCTATTGGCGGAGTATTTTGCATGCTTCGCTCCCGTCTAACCGTCCAGGCCCGGTTAGCCGGGTTAAGACAGGCTTGGTGGCGCCCTCATAATTTCGACATACCCTGTATATATTATGCCACCACGCGCTTGCCCAGAACGTATCGTGTGACTCACGCCCGACTCCCTGAGCGTCCCAGCCGTGGCCCCTTAGCCTATTTCGAACCGATTTCAGGGCAAGTGTGCCAGTTTTTCAGGACTGATTCCGTGGTGCGATGCTCACCTTGGGTGGGTGTCGTAAAGTTCTTTTAATACCGTAACAGGCTAATTTTGGCGCCCAACGTGGGGCCTGTTTTTTTTCTGATATTCGTCTTCTCGTCAAGCCCCTTCGTTGTGCGTCTTAATTTTGGCGTCCAACATCGGGGGCCTTGTATGTTCGTTTTTCTTATTAAGCCACCCGTTGTCTGCCTAATTTTGGCAGCACATCGTGTGAGGCCTTGTGGGGCCTTGTGGCTCCTTTGTTCTCGTCAACGCGCCTAATTTCGGTGCTCCAACGTCTGGAGCCTATTGGTGCACGACAACGCTCGACCTCATTTTGGGGTTTTCTTTTTTTTTGCGTTGTGTGTCTTAATTTTGGCGGCCCGATTGTTGCTTGTTGCTGTTATTGGACTGGAGTAGTCTCGTTAAGCCCATCCGTTGTGCGTCTTAATTCTGACGCTTTAACGTCTGAGACTTTGTTGCGTGACAACGCGCGACCCCATTTCGGATTTTTTATTTTTTTTTTCTTTTTCTTTCGCTCGATTTCGGGCGCAGTACTGTCTGTAACCATTGTTGGTCGGTAGTAGGCTCGTTAAGCCATTCGTTGACCGCCTAGTTTTGGAATTTGCTTTTTTTCGCTTATGTTCGGTCTTTTCGCAAAGAATATGGACAGATAGTCCCGTTAAGCCATCGGTCGTGTGGAAGGTAACAAACCACTTTTTCCCGATTTTTCCCGTCTTGCCGTCTACGATTTGGTTCGGATATCTGACGTAATTGACTTACCAAACACGTGTTAACGTTTTTCTTTTTATACGACGTATAATATAAGTCGTTCCTTTCCCGTTTGTAAACATGGTGCTAAAGCTACATATTGAACGCCTGCTTCGCGCGGAGGCTGAATACGAGTTGAGAATCAGAGGCCGTGATGCTTCCGGCGCGGTTACCTTGTTGCGCTCCCGGTTACGCGACGTATTGAGAGAGGAGGGACGCGCAGATATGGATACGCGACCGACGTACCCGTATACGTTCGAGGAGGATCTCACGGCCGTGACAACATTGATTGGCGAATTAGAGGAAAAGATTCAGGTATATTTAGCTAACCCGACTAAAGAAGTAGCGGCTACGATCGAAACGAAATTTTATCACGGAATGAACCGTCTGACGAATAGTTCAGCTACAACGGAGGAAGAGCGAGCGCTCAAACAAAAAGCGTTCGCGGAATTATCACTCATACGTTCAACCTACGAACTTAACCAACTAAAGCTAGGGTCGTCTACGACTACGGCTGAGGAAGAAAGCGCCGTAACGCTGCCATCGACGTCCGGTGTCGCACCTACCATTACCGTCGCGACGACGACTACGACTACGACGGCGGCAACTATGTCGACTCCGAGTTTTGTTGCGCCGATGTCCCGTACGATCTCATTTAAGGCAACCCCAGTTTCGAAATGGAACATACAATTCTCAGGTGACCCGAAAGGTCTGTCGGTCAACGCTTTCATCGAGCGTGTTAACGAACTCAGAGTGGCCAGAAACCTTACCGAAGAAGAGTTGTTTATGCAGGCCATCGATTTGTTTTCGGGCAACGCATTGCTATGGTATCGCGCGAATAGAGCGACCCCTAACACGTGGCAACAGTTAGCCGATTTATTGCGTCTAGAGTTTCAGCCTGCTAATTATGATGAACGGTTGTTGGACGAAATTAGACGTCGCACGCAAGGCCCTACGGAAAGTATGGGCATTTATATCGCTATCATGCGCACAATGTTTTCGCGCCTGACCGAAGCGGTTCCCGAGGAGAAACAGTTGCGTATTTTGTTGCATAATATTTCACCATTATACCAAACCCAGTTGGGATTGACGGAAGTCCGGTCGATCGACGAGCTAGCGCTATACGGACGGAAGATTGAAGAACGGCGCTATGCCATTGAAACTTACGTGCCACCTTCTAGAAAGAAGTCTGACTTAGAAACAGACTTGGCATACGTCGAGGTCGCGCCTATCGCGGAAACGTGCCCAGTTGATGTTGTCGAAACGCGTGACGTTAATACTCCCGAGAGGAGGAACCGAGAACCGGCACCCAAGTCAAGCATGCGGTGTTGGAACTGTAACGAACCAGGCCATAGGGCCAGTAGGTGTCCGCGACCCCCCGGCAAGAAATTCTGTTACCGTTGCGGCAAACCTGAAGTGACCGTAAACACTTGTCCTCGTTGTCGAGCAAGAGATAGGGGACAGGGAAACGACCCCGCGAGACGCTGAACGGTCGAGCAGTGTCCTCGCGCGTGTTTAGCAATTCGACTAAATTTATGAAGGGACTTATCGAGGAGCGCGGACCAAATTTAAGAAAAATAAAGTCATTCTCGATTACGTATTAGAAAGGTCATCTGATGACCGTCGACCGCATGTGACTGTTGAAATCATGGGTTTCGAGTTGTTAGCTTTGTTGGACTCAGGAGCGAATCGAACGATCTTAGGAGCTAAGGGTTGGGACGTGTTGCGTACTGTAGGCCTGCACATAAATAAGAAGCTGAGACCCGTTTGCTCAGTGGCAAATGGACAGACCGTAACCAGTCTAGGTACCCTGCACTTACCTATTCGTTTAAATAACAGAGTGGTAGCTATCGATGTTTTAATAGTTCCGGAGGTTCCGCACACCCTGATCCTGGGGATAGACTTTTGGAAGTCAGTGGGAATAGTCCCAGACGTGTTTCGAGGGGAGTGGGAATTCTCAAAACCCGGCGTAGCGGCCATTGATACTCCTACCGGCAATTTGCAGTCTATGTTCGACCTGAACTCGGATCAACGAGCCCAATTAGACACTCTCGTAAACCGACATTTTACTATCGCGAAACCCGAACTCGGCTGCGCCAAGTACGTTCAACATAAAATCACTACTAAGGCGCCACCGGTTAAACAAAAGTACTATCAGGTCTCTCCCGCAATGCAGGCGCATATCGATGCTGAGTTGGACAGTATGCTTAAATCAGGCGTTGTGGGACGTTCTCGTTCAGCCTGGTCAAGCCCGATTTTACTAGTTAAAAAGAAAGATGGAACCTATCGTTTCTGCGTTGACTTTCGTAAATTAAATAGCGTCACCGAGAAGGACGCCTACCCGATACCTTACGTGTCTTAGATTTTGGATCGCTTACGCGATGCCCGGTTCATGACGTCGCTTGATATCAAATCCGCGTACTGGCAAATTGAAATGGAAGAGAAATCTAAGGAACTAACGGCCTTCACAGTACCCGGGCGCTGTTTGTTTCAATTTACTCGCATGCCCTTTGGGCTTCATAACGCGGCAGCGACTTGGCAACGTTTCGTCGACCATGTGTTGGGTCCCGAATTGGAACCTTACGTCTTTGTCTATTTAGATGACGTCATTATTTGTACCCCGACTTTCGAAAAGCACGTCGAGATTCTAGACGAAGTATTGCAGCGACTAAACGACGCTGGTTTAACACTGGGTCGTGATAAATGTCATTTTTGCCAACCGGAATTACGATACCTGGGCTATGTCGTTAACGCCCAAGGACTTTTAGTCGACCCCGATAAAGTTTCGGCGATTCTTAAATTGCCGCGACCTAGAAACGTTTCGGAGATACGGCGAGTTGTCGGCATGGCATCGTAGTATCGGCGTTTCATACCAAATTTCTCAGCCATTATTGCTCCGCTGACGTCGTTATTGAAAAAGTTTCAGAAGTTTGAGTGGACCGAGTCATGCGAAGTCGCATTTACAACCATCAAAAATTGCCTAGTTTCGGCACCCATTTTGTCGTGTCCCGATTTTTCTCTCCCGTTTATCGTACAGACGGACGCTTCCAATGTTGGTATCGGAGCCGTGCTGACTCAGACCGTTGATGGCCAAGAACAGGTCATCTGTTACATTAGTCGGACTCTTACGAAGCCTGAGCGTAGATTTTCGGTTACGGAACCCGAATGTTTGGCCGTCCTGTGGGCCATAGAGAAGTTACGTCCGTATTTAGAAGGCACTCACTTCACAGTCGTTACTGACCATCATTCACTTATCTGGCTAAATAATCTTAAGGAACCCACCGGGAGACTCGCCCGTTGGGCTGTTCGTATCCAACAATACGACTTCACGATCAAACACCGGAAGGGAAAAGACCACGTCGTTCCGGATGCGCTGTCCCGTGCTATACCCGAAATAGATGTAGTCTCAGTTGTCGATTCTGGAGAACCCGAAGCCGGCGTTCAGGCGCCGAACGACAGTCGAACTGACCGTTGGTATAGGCGCATGTGTACACGCGTCGTAGAAAGACCATTCAAGTATTCGGCGTGGAAACTATCGCGAGGGAAATTGTTTAAACATGTCAACGTAAAAGTGCCGAGATTCTTCGCAAAAACCATGACGAACCTACCGCAGGCTATTTAGGCATTTATAAGACCTACGGCCGTATCGCTCAACAGTATTACTGGCCTAAACTTAAGGCGGATGTGACCCGTTACGTTAACCGTTGCGCGACGTGCCTAGCGCAGAAACCCGAACAAAAACGCCCGGCCGGCTTGATGTGTCGTCACCCCGTGGTGGATAAGCCGTGGCAAATGATATCTATCGACATTGTAGGGCCGTTGCCCCGTTCAAAGAAAGGCTACGTATATATTCTGTCCGTGGCTGACTACTTTACCAAATTTACCCTTTTCTTCCCGTTGCGTACCGTCACCGCGACCGCGGTGACTCAGAAAATTGAGAACGATGTTTTCTTGCTCTTTGGAGCACCTCAGTACGTCTTGGTTGACAACGGCGTACAGTTTCGCAGTAGAGAATTCCGACAGCTTACCGATACGTATAAATCACGAATTATCTTTAACGCGCATTATCATGCGCAGGCCAACCCCGTAGAACGCGTTAATCGAGTATTAAAAACTATGCTAGCGTCGTACGTGAAAGACAACTACCGGGAGTGGGATAAATATTTGTCGAAAGTCGCTTGCGCAGTGCGTACCGCAGTACACGAAGTCACCGGCATGACCCCATATTTCGCCAATTTCGGCAGAGAGATACAGTTAGAGGGGACGCGCGCCAATAACCCCGAGGAGGTAGATGTTTCGGAACAAATACGAGTAGAGAGTCGCGAAGACTTGTTACGACGGACTCCCGCGTTGAGGTCGGTATATGAAGACATAGTCAAGCGACTAGACGTGGCGTACAAAGCCTCCAAGGCGACATACGATTTGCGAAGGCGCCCGGCTCAATTTGCCGTTGGCGATACCGTCTGGCGACGAAATTACGTACTTTCCGATGCGGCGAAATATTTTAACGCCAAGTTGGCTCCAAAATTTATAGGGCCGTTTTATATCAGTCGGCAAGTTTCGCTTGCCACTTACGAGCTGTCCGACGAGACCGGTGCCCCGAAAGGCACTTGGCACGCGAAAGACCTAAAACCCAATCCCACGGACGTTTAGTCTACTAGCGCCCGTTTTCCTTAATCCCCCCCTCCTTTTTTGTTGTAGGCCTTGACGGCCATACCGCCGGCTTAGAGCCGTATCTTCAGTAGTACCTGCCTTTCCCCGAGCTTCCTTGTTGTGGGAACCCCACAATGCGCCGATCCCGTGACGCGCAACGTGCCCTCTTCAGGTGGCTTGTGGGACAGGTTGCGAGGGACTTATCCCTTTCCCCCCCCCTCCCCATGTTCTTTTGGAACGGTTGGTCGGAAGTGTGCATGGGAGTAAGACGTTCTATTGACCCGATTTTGACGAGCGCTAACCGCGCGTTTTTTTTTTATTAGATATTTTCACGGTTTCAATTTGGAACCCCAAACCCTCCTTCTCTATGCTCTATCTTTACCTTTCTTTTCCCCTTGTCATTACTATCTACCGCGTCCCGGCGACAACTACCCAACCCCGTTGTTCTCTTTTTCTTTCCACCTTCCAAAACCGCACTGTTAGGCGACCGTCATGGACCCGGTGTTAAGGTCCAGTCGGCGTTTCGTGGCAGTCGCCGCAGGGCGTGCCACACCCGTTTCGGGTCTGGTCGGCTACCTTTTTTTTTTATCGTCGTGGTGGTCGATTATCGACGTGGTTTTGCGAACCGTTGTGGTGACAATCCTATTTTGGGAGGGGCAGTCGAGCCGGATCGGCGAGACTGTCCTCAGTCTGCCTAGTCTTTGCCCGTTTGGTTCCCCGAGGGAGCCAGACACGAATCGTTTTGTGGACCCCTGGCGGAGCGCCACTCCTTTTGGGACAGCTAGTTTTCTTGTCGCCCGTCTTCCGTGGTCCGGGGAGTGTGTGCTAGCCATCAGCGAACCGCCAGGTCCTACCCAATTTTCGTATTTCCACTGGCGTATCCAGTCTTTCTTCTCCCTCTTCTCTCTTCCCTCCTGTCGTACCCTATCTGGTGGCCGGTGTGCGTAATTCCTTTGGGGGTACAGCTATCGTATCAGCGTTTCCGGTCGTTTGAGTGCTCGTGGCGCCGCAGCCAAAATGCCCCGTTGATTTTAAGAGACTTCGGGGAACTCTCTTTCAAGTAAGGGGAGTGTTAGGTCATTTTGGTATTTTAAATAGTCACCTAGGCTTTAGGGCAGCGTGCCCGTATGCTAAGCCCTTTTAGTTCTTTATTTGGCTCCATCGCCTAATTTCAGAATCACGATTTCGCACATATTTAGCCCCAGAAGCAGTATTTTTCGTCGGTTGGAGCTCCCCTCTGATGGCGTTTTTCCGAATTCCGAATCTCCTAGGAGGCACGCCGTCGAGGCGTGATGCCATTGGTGCCGGCATTGGCTTGTTTCATTTTATCGCCTTGCGATTGGCTGCCAAGGTTTAGTCACGTGGGGACGCGGCCAAGGTGACCTTTGCCAACGCTTCCCTCTGGGCAGTTGTCCGCAGCCCGTTGCAGAGAACGCTCGTGTGGTGGTTGTGAGTCGGAGTTTTCGAATTGTCTTCGGCGTAGCGTGGGTGTTTTTGAGCCCAGTTCCTGCTTCCGTAAGTACGGGGTCGTGCCCCCTTCATCTTGACCTACGAGGATTTGTTCCGCAGAACGAAAGTGGCCCATTTTTTTCGTCGTCCCGTTGTACGCGTCATTGACGCGTCTCCCGTCGCCATTAAGGCGGTTGTGCATTCACCCCTATAGCCGTTGTAACATCGAAGGTACCTGCCACCTACGACTGCAGCCTGTCGCAACTCAACTGTACCAGGCTCCCTCGCCGCCTACGCATTAAGGTATGTGTCTTTAACCTGATTACCGCTGTGAACGCGAGTGCTAATTTAAATCTTCGCTGCCCGCTGCATAAGGCGACGCGCATATTTGGACTCATTACTGCTCTTGTGCATTCATTCAGACTTGCAGACTGTTCATGCCGCGAGTGCTAATTTAAATCTTTGCTGTCCGCCGCATAAGGCGACGCGCATATTTGTACTCATTACTACTTATTACTGCTCGTTACTGCTCATTACTGTTCATTACTGTTCACTACTGTTCAACATCTGTCGTTAAGTTTAGAGCGCGCGTGCCAGCTGGTGCCCTTAATTATAGGTTAAGTATAGATATAGGGCGACGCACTCTGCTGCCCCATTGTAACCCGAAGTTCAATATATGAGTGGTTAGTTAAGGGAACTATTGTTTTGTTTCGACTTGTGCATGTTCTGTTACAGATAGACGCCCCCTTCATTGTACTGAATATTGTACGACGGAACGAGGAAGCTTTGAGCGTGCAGGTGGGTGAGACAGCTGCGTAGTCGCGGTCGGATTGACACCTAATTACAATCCTCGCATAAGGCAATCCCGAAATTGTTATTTGACCTTGCAACTCTTGAGTAATCCTATTGGCGGAGTATTTTGCATGCTTCGCTCCCGTCTAACCGTCCAGGCCCGGTTAGCCGGGTTAAGACAGGCTTGGTGGCGCCCTCATGATTTCGACATACCCTGTATATATTATGCCACCACGCGCTTGCCCAGAACGTATCGTGTGACTCACGCCCGACTCCCTGAGCGTCCCAGCCGTGGCCCCTTAGCCTATTTCGAACCGATTTCAGGGCAAGTGTGCCAGTTTTTCAGGACTGATTCCGTGGTGCGATGCTCACCTTGGGTGGGTGTCGTAAAGTTCTTTTAATACCGTTTCAAGATGTCACCTACATGTGTTACAGCTGGAGTAATTGAAATTCAAGGAAAAACTCTTATTAACCCTAGAACGCATACATCTAAGAAAGTTACATTAACGCATATGTGGTGTCGTATACGACACCACACCTTTTTTTGTTTAATGAGGCGCTATACGCCTTTTCTAATATCTGGAAATTAATTTTGACGGCATAGATGCATATTAAAGCGCAAAACGGAAGTTAAAGTTGTTAAAATATTTATTTATGAGTATGAATAAATTAATTGTTAAATCTAAGGAACTGATCAGGTACTAATATCTACGTTAAACAGTTTTGACAAGTAACTACAGTGTGATTTTAGTTTTGCAGCAGGCCCTGGATAGACTGAATCAGTTGGCAGTACTGAAGTGTATTGTTGGTGACACTGTCTGTGTCAAAACTGACGCAACACTAACCTGCTAACTTCGAATTTGACATAGACTTGCAGTGTCACCAACATATTATTCATACGTTTGAATTTCCACAGCCCCCGGAGGATCATTTTTTTTATCTCTCGATATTTTCACCATAACCTCAAAAATATATTTAATGTCAATTGAAATTAGTTCTAATACAGTGACTTTATATGAGACAGAGGCGACAATAGAGTTTATTCTTTTTTATTGGTCGCTCGAATCGGCCGCCATTAAGAGGCAAAATTTGTTGATGCTTTTGTTTGTTTATACCAAATCGAGGTTAGCAGGTTAGGTTTTGCGTCAGTTTGTGTCAAATTCGAGGTTGGCAGGTTAGATTTTGTGTCAAAACTGACGCAGAACCTAACCTGATAACCTCGAATTTGACATACACTTACAGTGCCACCAACATATTATTTATACGTTGTGTAACCATGACCATTCAAAAACGTTCAATTTATTAAAGTTAGTAGGCCATTGGCCGCCATTTTGTGGCAAGTTGTGCCTATGGTCGCCACTGTCTCTATCAAGGCACTGTAGTTCTAATTAAAGGTCGCCATCTCTGTTCCTTTTAGTAATTATAGTTAAAATATTATCGGGTGACCTTTGTAATATGTTATTTTTGTTGCCTGCTCAACTCTATCTGTTCGCGGCTCAAGTATAAAAGCTAACTGGCAATCCTATAAAGACAGTAGTGATAGCTTTTTAACAAATTCCACTTCGCACTACGTTACTATGAAAATTACGTACGTAAACTGACAGCTGGCAAATTGTTACCGACCAACACCTACCGAGAAAACTTGTTACGTGATTGCATAGATGGCGTCATATGCGACACCAAGTAACTAAAAAATTAATTATAAAGCTTGTAACAATTTTTGGAAATTAAAAATGGAAGGGATATATCAACAATAATCTGCTGGAGAGGTACTGAAAATATGAATATGATAACATAACAGCAAATCACTAAAAACTACATAGTTAAATAGGTGGTGTCTCATATGACGCCACCTATGCGTTCTAGGGTTAAAGCAAATTGGACATGAACAATTGGCAGTCGCATTTAAAAAAAAATGATTGCACTGCCAACTGTTAACTTCAATCAGGGACTTGAATATTCAAATGCAAGTAAGTTGATGTTTGATTGAAACCTGTATGAAGTCATAACTGAAGCCGAGCACTGTGTTAAAAAGCGGTGTCTTGTTGGTTTACTGTTTTGAGTATTATAAGGACACGAATACAAGTCTAGTCGGATTTATGTCACTGTCATGATAACTTGCGACCTTCGGCCTTATTACATGGAAAGCAAGCATGTTTAAAATGGTAAAACGAATGAAGCCTTGGCTCCTCTTGAGAAACATGCTTGTCCCGCACAATAATAATATAAAAGATGTATAAAGAAAATATCAGCCTCAAATGCTCCACAACGCGTGTAATAAGATATACGTTTGGAAAACAGCATTTTATGTGACCGCTCGCTGTCTCTTCTCAAATTACATCCATCATGAAACATGCAATTTACTTTGAAACTTGAAACAAGCTCCCGTGTCAATTTGCTGTGTCATTGTGTCTAACCTCAATTTATATAAACGTTGTCTGTGGTTTTAAAAATTCAGTGGTGACAGAGAGGAGCACAGGAGTCCGTATTATCAAAGTCTGCTTTGCTCTACTTTATAGCGATTTTAATTAATTAAGTTTTTAGTTTGATAGCTTTTGTAACGCCGGTACTATAGGTAAATTAACATTTTTAAAGTCAGTTTGTTGGCATTTCACATCAGAAAATTAAAAATACATTAATAGAGGGCACTTTTCCTACCATAGCACCATTAAATAAGTTGATTTGTTAAAATTTTACATTTTCTCTTCTGGATTCTACTTATGGTATCTACACTGGCTCTGTCACATTTTTTTTTGTATTATAAACTATGTCAATCTTCAGCGACCGCCAATTTTGCACCAAAAAGGTGCAAAATCAGAGAAATTACATAAGAATATATAACGCCTTGTGTCCCTAGGCTTGGTAGTCAAAATCTAATACGACCACTTTTGTGGGCCTTGTTATACTCCTCGGCTTTTACTATTTTTAGACCTTTCTATTGTCAGCTATCTCAAAAGCAATGAGCTCTCTTTTTTATTTACCTCACTTCGTAGCTAGCGAAACACCTTGTTACAGTGAACTAAGAACGGGATCCTGAATTCTAACTAAGCTGTAAGTGTTGTTATTGTAATAAAATAAAAACATACAAATGAACTACAGACACGCATATACAGGGTGTCTCTAAAAAGTTGTCGAATCCGTTTATCACATATTCCTTAAGCAAAAATATGATGATTTAACTCAACTTACCTATATACAAAGTTGCTTAGTTTAGCAGCTAGAGAGCTTTAAAGACGATTAACTTTTTTAAATTTTTTCAAATAGGTCGAAAAATCTTTGATAAATTTTATTCATTTTTTGGCCATGAGTTTGTACTAGTAAACCACAGCTTCTTGAAGAATAAACCCTAATTTCTAAAATTACAGGGTGTTTAAAAACTTCGTCACAATAAATTATTTATCCATATTTTTGTAACCCCCTGTATAATCACGACTAATTTTTCTTTCTGCATAGCTACTTTAAGTTATAAGCTATTTTCCCTCTTACAAAATTTTAGTTGGGTAAACGGTTTAGCCACAAAAAATATTTTCTAAATCCCTACAAGCCTGAATCAGTAATTGTAACTTAACACTAGGCTTGTAGGGATTAAAAGAAATTTTTTTTGTGGCTAAACCGTTTAGCCTACTAAAATTTTGTAAGACAGGAAATAGCTTCTAAATTAAAGTAACTATTCATAAACAAAAATTGGTAGTGATTATACAGGGGGTTAAAAAATTTAGAAAAGTTAATCGTTTTTAAAGCCCTCTAGCGGCTAATCAACTTTGTATATAGGTAAGTTGAGCTAAATCATCATATTTTTGCTCAAGGAATATGTGGTTAACGGATTCGACACCTTTTTAGGAACACCCTGTATAATTACGTACTAACCAGCCAAGCGAACAGCTGCTTCTACCACGCGTTTATGCTAACAATAATTAAACCACAACGCAAACAGATGATTCTACCACTCATTTACGCTCAGCCTACTCTTCAGTTTTGTTTAATAAGGGCACATAACAGGCGACAATCCACACAACTACGGTCTCTAATGGCTGCTCGTTAATAACATAACCTACCATAAATTGCCCACTTTAAATCTCCCTCGCATGTATTCCCGTCGACGTTACTTGAGGGCGTGGACGCCTTATTTGTCGTCTTACTGAATCCATGAGTCGCCAAAAAATGTCGGAAGGACACCAGATCTCTCCGTGAGGTTACTAAACCACTATTACGTTAGTTCTTTGTTCTAGGAGGAAAATGTAAGAGCGTTTACTTTTAATTTATTCTCGGTTATACGCTAAAAGGTAAGGGTACCGGATGTGTATTTGTTTCTATTACTGTTCAAAGTAGGCTGTCTTTGCAGACACCTCGCTTTTCTTAGCGGTATCCTGCGGTATGCGCAAACACATTAACGCTATCAGCGGTGGCCGCTTCATTTTCATCCACTTTACGAAATGGAAGCAAACAATAAATAGCATACACGTACAAACCGGCTGTACATATGTTTCTTAAAACCAACTGAGGTGAGCAAAGTCGAGTTCTGATCACATACAACATTGCTTCAATTTTGTTGATTGCAGTAATAAAAACAATATTGCAGAAGTAAATTATTATCTACTGTACTGCAATTTTATTTTTTGTGGATATACGTATGAAATAACTGTTCTTTATATTACAGTTAATTGCTATCAAAATTGTTTTCCACCTAAAAGCTTGCACAAATCTTTATCACACTAGCACAAATGCCAGTTTAAGTTAACCTAAGATAGTTATGGTCCTGTAGTTTGTCATACTAATCACTTACTTGGTGTACCAATTAAGTTCTGTTAACTAAACCTCAAAACTAGCTCATTTAGTTTTTTAAATATGAAACCCTTTACTGAAGTCACAACTTGTGACATGCATTTTTAATTACTCTTAAATTAAAATTACGTTTTTGCGTTCAATCTCTATATCGGTTATGTAGATTTCTTTGATCTAAAGTGTACGTTGGCAGTTTATTAACCAGCCCTTATGAATATCATTTCTTAACGTATTTCAAGTACTTATTAGGGGCATTATCTAGTTTATTTTCTTGGTAATAAATCTTTTCATTCAAATATGTTTCATTCCGACCTTCGGCACCCAACACTAGTCTCACCTTATTAAAAAGCTCTATGTTAGTAACTGACAGCAATTAGGCATATTTCTGTTACAGGCAATTCATGAAATCCAACCAACCTACAGCAACGTCCTGCATTACAGGGTATATGTAGATAAATAACACATCTTTTCACTTCAAACTGTACTATAATTGGAAATTATTAAATTTTATTTGTTGGAATACTTTTCAGTTCAATTGTATTACAGAAAATGTGTGTATTTTCCTTTAAGAAAAATACGAAATTGTTATTTTTAATACTAGCAAAGAACATAAAACATGAATAACTTCAGCCCCCAGGTTTACCTGCGTATACAGAGAAATTACTCGTCAACCAGGATCGCAGTTTTAGGCCCTCTGTGAAGTAGGTAACCAGTTAAATCCTCTCAAGGTATTCCAGAAACAAACCATTCTATAGATTGCTTCGACTAAATCGATTAGCGGTGTTTCCAGATTTAAAACATATTTAAAACGGTGTTATATAATTTCGTTTTCCTCCAATAACATTGTAGCTCAAACTTACTACTTTTATTGAAATGACAGAAATTCGTCAGATAGATAGGAACTACAATAATTCAGAAATATATGCTCTTTGGTATAACATACGGTGCCGTTTGTTTTGTTTGCGCTCTCATCTTTCGCAATTCTCGGACGTCGGCGTTGGCCCGCTAGATATTTAAAATTGTTTGAAGTGGACGTTGTCCATTCTATCGAATTTGTCAAAGGGAAAGCTCCTACGACGCCCAATTTCAGTTTTCGAAATGGAACGGATTAGGTATGTGCACACGCACTTTGAATTATTTTTAAAAAACTTGCCCCGAACTGGCTACCTACCCGCCTAATGCTCGTCGCAGTATTTCTTTCTGTCGCTCGCGCATGCAAACCTCGTTCTTCTTTTTAGTACCCCGGACCCGCGTATATTAGGCTGCTCCTTGCTACTCGAACAAAACCATTCGATCTCTGTCTCTCTATTCTCTGTCTCTCTCTCTCTCTGCAGCCGAGTTCTTGGAATTTGCCGGCGTACATGTACATAACATCCGGTTTTCGGACCTTGGGCGCGCTTGATATTACTTCTACACGAAGTGTACTAAGTATTGAAATTCCGTCATATCGAAAACTACTCTGCGTCAAATATTTCTAAATTTCGTGCCAAGCTTGTAATGAACCCACTATATCAAATCTCAGTATCGGCGGTGCGGATCTTTTGGTGAAGACCCCAACCCACTAGATCCTTCCCCCGTATTGGGGGGGTGCCTGAACGTGCTGTGCGGGGGATGTATGTTCGTATGTGTACACGATTCCGGTCGCCAGGAACCTTCCTAAAGTCTTGGATCGTTTTTATACGATAGGTCGTCCATAAATGAAGGCAACATCAACTTTTGAGGTATGGTCGTCGGCAAAAAAATTGTTTTTTGGTTTTTTTTAAAATAAATAACTGGTTCATAACATTTCATTGTATTCGCGAAACGGAGTGATGCTGAGTGTCGAAGTATTCTTGGAAAGCAAGGAAGTGCGCTTCTATTGGGTGGGGGGTACCGTATATTTTAGATTTGGTTTTCAACTCGTGGGCGCAAGCAGCTACTACTTCTTAGTTTGTTGGTCGCCAACGCGACGTTCTCTGTGGACATTTAATTAATTCTTTTTAAACTAGAATCCCTGACTTTAAACTTTTTTCTATTTTCTCTTTTTTGTTCGTACACATAATTCGTTTTTTAAATCTTTTCTTACGTTTTCCTGTAAAAAAACCTCTTTTTCATGTGGTTCTTTTGCTTTTTAAATGTTTTTTGACGTTTTCCTACTAAAGAATCTCTTTTTTCATGTGTATATTTTGTTTTTTAAACTTTTTCTTACGTTTTCCTGTAAAAAACCTCTTTTTCCATGTATATTTAAATTTCTAAATCTTTTCCTACGTTTCCCTGTAATAGACCCCCTTTTTCATATAGATTCTTTGTGTTTTAAATCTTTTCTTACGTTTTAGTTTAAAAAAACTTTTTTTTTCATATGGATCTTTTGTTTTTTAAACCTTTTCTTACATTTTAGTTAAAAAAATCTTTCTTCATCTTTAGTTTTTTAAATATTAGCTAGTTTGAAATTTTTGGGCTCCAAATTGTGCTAGATTAAGAAGTGAGCCAGGAGAACTTTATAGACCAAAAGGTACGTAATATAAGATAGAATATTTTTTTGGGTTAACAAGGTTCACCCAAGTCATCAGTCATTTATTCTCTGGTAATTGATGGATGTGCGAATCAGGACAGGGGTATGCGGCAGGACTTTTTGGATTATTACGAATATATTTGTATTATCGATTAAATAAACTGTCACATTTTAATGCAATGTTTTTCATTTTGTCTATTTCTCTAAACCTTTATTTTTTGAATAAACATATATTTTGTTAACTTCATTATACAGGGTGATTTTTAAGTTGATTCTTTCCGTGTATCAGGATATAAAGCTAAAAAAATGAGCATTTTTTTCATTTACCATTTTTGCGAAATATCAAAGCTAACGGAGGTACTAGGTGTTAAAGTTTCAAATTAAGAACTAAAATTACTTAACAAAAATGAAACTAAACTTAATCTAACTTAAATTACATGTTCAAAATTATCACCAATCGCTTCTACACATACGATCCGCGTATAAGAGCAATGCGGCAGCGGCATTTTGACGAAACTCCCAGTAAATAATAAGCATATTCACTAATTTATTATTTTCATAACCTGAACCATTATTGTAGCAATAACATTAATAAAATCACAACGGAAAACTAGTTGACAGGTTATTGCTTGACAACAGATATAAACAAAAATAAAATTGTCCACCCACCTTTACGCCAAAGTTTAGTTTTTACTTTGAAACTTTAACACCCTGTACCTCCGTTAATTTTCATATTTCGGGAAAGTGGTAAATGCTTATTTTGTTTAGCTTAATTTACTGGTAAACGGAAAGAATCACCTTAAAAATCACCCTGTAGAGGAAACATTAAAAATCTGCAAAATTTTATTTTAGTGTCATTCTAAATGCCGATGCAAAACGTCGACATTTCATATATTTGACTAGCGCAAAAATTCCTTAAAAGAGTTCAGTTTAAAAAAGAGTAAATAGCTTTACCGTTTCCGACCTAATCATTTTGATTCATAAGCGCCAAATTAAAATCGTAATTACACAGTAAGTATATGTCATATTTGAAATCATAATTTAAGTAATCCTGAAAATAAAGCTTGTGGTTCCAAGGTCATTGCCGCATAGGAACAAGCTACTATGTTGCAACAATGTTAAATATTTTCTCTGAAAGCAGTTAAGACACCATTAGCAAAGATTAAATAATCAAGGATAGGTAGAAGAGTTCCTTGTCTCAACGAATTATTAGCACTTTCTCACAAAATATTTGCTTATGCAACCCATATTACACACTTACGATTATTGCCATAAGGTTGAACCTCTTCACGTTATATATGCTCTTTGATACTAGTATTCTCCTAGCACCTATCCTAATTAGACATTTTTATAGTTTCTGTTTCAAATTTGAATTATTAATTAAATTTAACATTATAAAATTGATTTAAAGTTGTATTTTTAATATCTAATTGCAAATTCACATTTTATCGCCATCCTTTACCCACATTTATCCTTATCCAAATAAATTCTGTTGTTGCTTATAAATGTTATTTAATTACAGGTC
Organism: Agriotes lineatus; assembly: GCA_940337035.1. NCBI lineage: Eukaryota > Metazoa > Arthropoda > Insecta > Coleoptera > Elateridae > Agriotes > Agriotes lineatus. The sequence goes on along the minus strand of CALNHX010001625.1, from coordinate 129,120 downwards.
AGTTATTTGTTCTTACATGCATTTACTTCCTTACTATTCCACCTACAGTCATGAGAACGAACGTAAAGTAACTCATTGTCATCTTCCAATGAAAAGAAACTATAATTTTTATACCATATTAAGATTCCCATTGTTAGTTTTATTTATCATTTATAGTCAAAGTAATATCATGTTAATAAAATTGCGTTATTATTTAGCTAGCAGTTTTAAATAAGGTATCCACATTTTTTTATATAATTATTTATTTAAAATTACATGCCGAAGCACTATTTGACTACATTTTCTCGAAAATGAGGAATTATTCCTTATAACTTCATAGGCAGCAACACCAAAAATGGAAGAGATATTTGAAAGAGTTTATATCTAAAATGAATATTTTTATCGATAATAACATGTTTTCATTCGTAGATTGCCATACTGCAATGATTTAATTAAATTAACGTGAAAATATGCAAACCTTAGAAATGCTTCAAATGGATTCATGACCTTCTGAATTGTTTTCCACGTGGCACATGTGGAATTGTTCAAAGAAAATTGTTTTTCTGTCCGTGTAGGTAAGTTCACAATTTATTATTTTCATAAAGTGAATACCTGCAATTTATGGAGTAGGGGCATAAATTGATTCATAAAGGTCGTAGCGTTGCAATTTCGTTCATATTATTATTTCTGAATTTAGATTTAAGTGTATACATTTTATTTCTTATACAGACTTATTGAATCCGTAAGTTTTACAAAATTATCTTGACATTTATCTTCTAATCTACATGCAGTATTTAGCAAATACAGTGCCACCAAGCACACAAAAGCCCCGGGTAGGGGAGGCTGGCGCTAGCTCCGTTTGAGAATTACACTCCGGAGAAAAATTATAAACATTCGTAAACGCAGGAAATTTAAAACTTTTATTTTAAAAATTATCGGAGTTCTTTTACATATGACAGTGTTTAAGTTACTAAACCACTACTTATTAAATACATTTATTGTAACAAAGATAATAGTAAATAGAACAACCAAGAATGCAATACATATTTTTATAATAATACATTACTGAGAGATTATATATATTAAATACTTATATTAGATTGCATAATTATCATTATCTTAAAGGCTAATGCAAAAAAACACAAAGTTTTTAAACAAAGGAAATAGACATTAAGATGGCCAGAGAAAAGCTGAAGAGAAAAAGAATGCTGACCCAAATATAGTACATATATTCTTATAATTGGCTTGCTTGTGATCGATTTTCGTTTGTAATGGACCGATTACCAAAGTCCCGACTAACGAGTCATTTAAATGTAACTTTTGTAAACACCTGGTTCATCATTTTCCTAATTCGTAATTAGGATAAACATATGTTTCGTCCAGGAATGGAACAGATTTTTTTTCGCACCTAATTCTTCGATTTCTTTTATTTTCCTTCAATACCTAGAACGCCAAGCGACAATGTCACTTCCTTCCATGAACAATTTTTCTTTGTCACATTTCTTATAATGAGTCTATTTCTTTTAGATGGTTTCTCAAAGTTCTTCGCAAGATTCCCAAATCAAAATTGTCGAGAACGATTTTCTTAGAGCCCTCCTTGAGTTTCTTTGTCTTCGCAGATGTTAAAGAAGTAGTGCCTGGAAGAAGTAAGGACTAAAGTATTATCTGCATTATGTTTTTAATGACAATGCTTACAAACAATATTGTAATTTTTGAGTATTACCTTCTGTAAGATCATCATCATCATCATCATAAAACAGCATTCTTTTTTCCACTCCAATTTTGGACGTATGCCTCCTCAAGATTCTTCCACTTTGTCCGGTCTTGTGCTGTTAGTGTCCATTGTAGTCTTGCTCCTAATGCGACATCGTCCTTCCAACGTCTCTCCGTCTTCCTCTATCACGTTTGCTGTTCGAGGTTTTCAGATGGTCGCTGTAACATACATCCTGGAAACTTTCTTTATCACAGAGGTTGATTTTCCAGTTGCTGCGGCTGCTATTGCTGTAGATTGCTCTACGAGAAATATCAACGTTCCAGAAGTCTTCTGTTCATCAAACAAGTTTATGACGTTTGCAATAACACTTCTTGTTTCTGAATGCACAAGATTTCTCGCTTTATAGCTCATTGTAATCCTATGTAAAAAGGAATCTAGTATTACATAAATATATCACTGCAACTTAAGGTAGCATTTTAGAAAGCATTTAATTCTTACGACTTGATTTTATATAACCAAGCCGCCCAAAATTACACGACGAATAGGTAAACAATAACAGAACTAACGAAGAACATTAATACTAACAAAAAATAACAAAGTACAACACAACTAATGAACAACAGCATTAAAATAAATAGAAAATTAGACACTTCTATCTGATGCAATAGTAGCAACCGTGAAGTGACGTTTGCGTTTTATTGGTTCTCTAGTTCCCCTTACTGGATTTTTAGATTTAGGTCACATATTTTCCGGGGATTTTGCGTGTTTGGTAGTACTGTATATAGAAATAGGAGCTGAACATGAAGCAGAAGTGGTCTATTCATATTATTTCTATTTAAATCACTCTTTCATGCAGTAGGTTGCGAGGCCATCTTCTTTTAAGTCTTCGTCTAGGGAGCTCACTGGTAGGCTCTTCTACGAAGACTATGAAGACGACCACTTGACCGCAGACTATAGACAACCCATTTAACACGATTGTCAATTATATTTACAAAACTAAATCTGACCAGTTACAGTAGCTAGTCTGTTGTGCATGTTTCCGTTTGTTAGCAGCAGAGAGCATTTTAGATTATTTGCGCAATTGCTACATACATAAACGACGTTTATCGGTTGCAGGAAATTAATCCCTGGTTTACATATACAAAAGTAGGCTGGTAACTAAATCATAACTGATCTGTACGGTAATAGTCCATTACCGTATATGGCAACCATTACCCTACATGGCAACCGATAAACTATTGAACAAATCACGGATGTTATGAATCATAACAGCCTTAGATGTTTTAAAATCTTCGCTCTGCGAGCTCGGATTTCAATACAACATGTGCGGCAGTTATGATACTCATAACATTCCTAGATATGTTAATAGCTATAAGCAAAGGATCCCTGGACAAACTACGAAATTAGTTACCCAAAACAATTTTTACGTCACTTAGCTTTGAATAGAACTGTTTTTAATGCAAAGGAAACCTAGTGTCCTAAGTTGGAAAATTAACGCAACATGAGAACTCAAAACTGTACCATAGATGGCAATACTAAACAATGTTAAAACGGTGATTGCTTACAATATTAGATCTTTAAGTTCACTAAATTCCCAAATGTCACGTGATGCCATGGTTATTTCTTGTAGAGTTCTGTATTTCATCTGAGATAATATATCTCTGTATCTTAACTGATATATATGAAATTCCAAGATTTGATAACTTGCCTAAATATTCACATACCACGAAGCATACTCAATTTTGCCAAGTACATTACATTAAAAGCTTTTTAAAGCTTGCATTCTTCCATAGGACCAAATGTGTTTCAGTAAGGCTTTATACAGCAATAAATTGTTGTCTGTAGAGAACTTCGTTCTTCCTGCACGCAGCCAGTACATTTGATGGTACTTCAGGTTTAGTTGTTCACGTTTTGCATGTTTCTTCCGGGTAAGCTTTGCTCCAGGTATAAATTGCTTCAGTTTTGACAGGCCAAGTGATCGAAGGGTCGAATTTCCTTTGATTAATACTGGTTCGCCAGTGTTCTAGCAAGTCACTATGATTCAGCAGCTAGATCGTCAGCAAAAGTGGCCAACATGATATTATTGTATTCAAATATGCTGACAGTATAAGTATGGTATTGCAGAGGTCCCAAAACACTACCTTAGAGAACACCTGGAGAGTTTCTTCATGCATTTCACTGAGTAACACTGATCAGAGAAATAGGATTTTAGTACCAAAATGGCTGGAAAGTGATTTCGGAGGCTTTCGCGGCCATTGACATTAAGTAACAAACGACTTTCGAGATTGGACCGTGTCATTATTGGCCCACTTTCGTAAAAGACAAGGAGGAAGAGCAAAAGAGCACGGTAACTCAACGTGGAAACCACGCCAGAGGCGAAACTGTTCTAACGATCGGAAGGCGAGAATTTATGCCGTCGCGGTACAGTGGCGGTTGGCGGAGCTAAGAAATTAGCACATTCCACATAGGAGGCAGGGGAAAGCCTTCGTCCCTTTTGAGATTGTTAGGGTGTGGGTAAATCTCAATTGTTTCGCGAATCTTTCTGCTATAGAGAAATGGGGATTTGCAGATAATAAAAGTTTCATCAAAACTGTTGGTGTTCGGCGATGGCGGATGATGAAACGAGACCGAACTTGAGACAGCGCCTGTGTTGAGAGATGCAAGTTTTCAATGAACGTTCTGTTTCAGCAATGTATACAGCATTACAAAAGCAAGGGAAAGAAGGAAGAATCTCTGAGATTTTACTCGGGGGTTTCAATACTGTTTTAATGTTTTGTTTTCGAAGAAACTTTCCTACGCGACCTGTGACTTGGTGGATATAACGAAGAAAGACTATTGCTGCAGGAGAATCGGTTTTTGGAGGTTTGGGTGGCCGTGAATGAAGATGGCGATTGATGGCAGACTGTATATCCCTAGCAAGGTAACCGTTGTTCCTAAGAGATTTCCCAATTTGGTTTAATTCAGCATGAAAATGATCGGGTTGGGATATGGAAACAGCCCGGTGTAGAAGCGAATTGATAACGGTAAGTTTTTGTGTATGATGATAGTGGGAATCGGCATGTAGATAGCGATCAGTCTGAGTGGGTTTGCGATATACAGACTGACCAAGTTTATCACTGGGTTGACGAGAGACCTGTACATCTAAGAATGGAAGGGATCCGTTACTTCCTATCTCCATGGTAAAGTTAATATCTGGATGTTGAATATTGAGATGGTTTAAGAAGACCGGTAACGTTTCTTTACCATGTGGCCAAATAATAAAGGGAATAGGCATGTAGATAGCGATCAGTGTGAGTGGGTTTGCGATATACAGAATGACCAAGTTTACCATTGGGTTGACGAGAGACCTGTACATCTAAGAAAGGAAGGGAGCCGTTACTTTCTATCTCCATGGTAAAGTTAATGTCGGGATGTTGATTATTGAGATGGTTTAAGAATACGGGTAACGTGCCTTTACCATGTGGCAAAATAATAAAGGTATCGTCGACGTATCGGAACGCAGTTCTTTAAACAAATATCTGGTGCGGCCATGAGTTCTCCTCTTTCACCTGTCGTTACTAATATCTTCATGGAAGGTTTCGAAACCGTAGCTCTGAAATCTTCAGAATTGAAACCCAAGGTTTGGTTGAACAATTTCGAAACTAGGCTATTTATGCATATTATTTCGGGCGTTCTTAGTCATTGTTGTGCAACTGAAATTCACCAGCTACCCATTAATTTTGCAGCGTGGTTATATCCAATTGTGCAAATTTTTCTTTGTTGTACATATTGATCTCCTAAACCTTCGCTTTTGTGTATGTCTACATTTCCAGCGGATCATGTTTCCTCTTAGCTTTTTAAAGTGTTCGTTATGTTCTTTAAGATTGCAACCAACATTTTAATTTTTAGAATTTTGTTTTTGATTTACAGATATTTGTTGTGCAAGATCTCTTTTCCTGAAACATCAACAAGGTAAGACATTATGCTCTTCCCATTTCAGTCCTATATTGTTTAATTCAGCACCAGAGCCTCTTACAACTCTTCATTATCTACAAGTGTTGATGGTTCTGAACGACTTTAAAACTAGGTCATTCATTCATTTCATTTGGGACTTCCTTAGTTATTGTCGTACAACTGTTATGAAACTCAATTTTAACTTTATAAAGTTATTACTTGGAATTTGTAGAATCTTCTCTGATCTACATTATGATCTCATGAATTTTTACTTTTGTGTCTGCCTACATGCTTCTTCTTGCCTTCTCGGGTTAGTTATGTTCTTGTAGGTTGTGAATAGGATTCCCACTTTAGATTGTTGTTTATGATCTATAACTGCCTTTTTGAGACTACCACTTTTCCTAAGACATTAATCACTATGGTAACACATCATGTTTCTTCTATTTCAGTCTTATATTATCTAACTCTGTGCCTGGACGGCACCCAACTCTTCATTATCCATAACTTGGACGTTACTTAGCAATTCCGAAATCAGATGATTCGTCCATTTCATTTGGGGCTTCCTTAGTTATTGTCGTACAACTGTTGTGAAACTATATTTCAACTTTGAAAAGTTGTAACTTGAAATTTGTAGAACTTTCTCTTTTCTACATTACGATCTCAAGTTATTCTTTTGTGTCTGTATACCTTATGTTTCTTCTAACCTGTTCAAATTGCTTCTTATGTTTTTGACGGTTGTTAATAGAATTATCATAATGCGAATTTTGTTTCTGATTCAAAAAATTTTCGTGTTTGAAACTATTTTTTCCCTGAGACGTCGCCGTGGTGAAACACCATGTATTTCCCATTTCAGCTTTATATTATCTGCACCTGAGCTATTTCAAACTCTTCTTTATCCACAATTTTCGACGTTCCTTAACAATTTCGATACCAGGACATTCGTTCATATTATTTGAGCTTCTTGAACGATTTTTGTCCTACTGTAATTCACCTACTGCCCTTTAACTGTAGGAATCCCAAGGAGGGTGGAGCAAATTTTGCCTGCTGTTTTTCTTTTTGGCTACAATTTATTTAGTTATGAATTGGAGTAAATGATTTTTTATTGTCTCAAATATTTTTGCTTTTTTATCTTAAAAATATTATTTCAGAGCGGCCATTTTTCTATTTATTAGAAAAACTAAAATACTTCGTTCGAATTGCGGTAAAAAATATGTAAAACACGATTACTTGTGCTAATTGTAATTTCAAAAGTAGGAGTGACTAAATCATATCATATTTCAATCAAATGACAATTAAAATGTGTTTAGATATTAAAGAAAATATTTAATTAAACGTGAATAAAATTACTACTATATTCAGTATCTTGTATTAATTTTTACTAGTATAGTATCTGACTACGGTACTAAATATTTTTTAAGGAAAATTAAGGCAAATGACAGCAGACAAACATTTTCCCACCTTGAGTATGTACGTATCTACATCACTTTTCTTTTTACTGTTTCAAATAGTTTGTTATGATTTTGAAAGGTTGTTAATGGTTCTCATTTTCTAAATGTTGTTTCTGATACCATAATTACTTCCCAGGAAGTACCTATACCTATACCAATATTATGTAGTTCAGCACTTGAGCATTTCCGAACCCTTCATTATCCACAATTTTGAACGCTTCATAACAATTTCGAAGCCAGGCCACTCATCCATCACAATTGGGACTTCCTTAGTCCTTGGTTCACATTTTTCCCTTTTTTGGAACGTTACAATAATGCAATTTAATTGTTGAAGACCTTTTCTAGCAGGAACTACAGGTTCTATTCAGAGCAAGCAATAGATATTTAATTTCAGTTGATTATGACATTTTTGGCTGATGTAATCTTCAGTTTAATGTCAATTTAGTGAGGTTAGGCATCAAACTGCAGCATCTCAAGACTCTGTGTTACAGACTTTCGAAATTTAGGTTACAAGACAAGTAACGTGGGAAATGTGAACGCCCGAAAGCCATATGGGATAGTCTGAAATCAAAATAGGAAGGATACACTAAATGAAAAAGAAAAGAGTCTAATAACAGAATAGATGCAAATGAAGCTTTTAGAGAGAGCAAAGTGGCAACAATAGAGGAAGTAAAGGCAAAATGAATAAACTAATTAAATGAGCCGAGGACGTGACATAGCAAATGCAAGAAACGATCGGACAAAACAGTCTAAAGAAGAATTTAGAGCCACAGAAACAAATAAAAATAGAGATTTAATTAGAACAAGAAGAACTTTTATTTACTAGAAAATCGAAAGAAAGTACAAGAAAAATATACAAGAAATGCCTATACAAGATGGAAATTTAAAGTAGAAAACCAAGGAAGTTATGAAAAACGAAATTGGGGCCAACGATTTAGTAGAAAATACATAAGAAAGAGAGGATAACAATTATCCTAAGATTAAGAGATTTTGAAAGAAAAATGGACATATCTAAGTAGAAATGAAAGTTAGTTGATAAGAAAATACAGATAGAACTATGCAAAAAAGAAATACTGTCATGTGTAAGGGAAGATAGGCGGTCGGCCTTACCTTTTGGCGAAAGTTGTACTTGATATTTTGCCGGCTGGTAACTATCGGCCTAAATGGGCTAACTAGTCGCGAGGGTCAGGGTTCTAACTATGCTGAAAGAGAATCAAAAAGAAATAGGAGAGGGCGCCAGGTCCTCGACTCAGATCCAATCCTTCTGCCGGGCCGTACACAAGGTTGAAGATAAAAACCAGCAAGATAAACAAAATAGCAACGACCAATAAAAATATCACAGCTTTATTCAACTTGGTACTATAGTGCGTCACATACAAAATCAAACACAAACAGGCAAATCATCAATCTCGACAACAAACAAAATCAACCACAAAATCAAACAAGATCAAACAATATAGCAATAAACAAATATCCATATACAAATCAATATACCAACAATAAACACGTTAAAATAGTCAAAGGTACTGCATGTAACATATCGTTTATTTGATAGTTTAGGGTAGGTTCGTGTTTTACCTGATGCTGTTAGCGATTAAATGAAAAACACACAAATTCAAGAAACAATTTATTAATATTTAAAAAACCCCAGTTAAAATATGTAGCTTTCAAGCAGACCTAGATTTTTACACTTTCCAGCAGTGCCAATGGCGTCCTGCAGGCAATGAGAGTCGGGAATCCTCCCTCGAATTCCTCAGGACCCTGGTGTGGGCGAACGGAACTTCCTCGGCGGGTAGATGACTACTATTTGTGTGCCAGGGTAGCTTCCCCGGCAATGGCGAAGACACAATTTATTTCCGAAGCACTTTTGTTTCTTAATTCGCACAGCACCTCAATTCACAGTCCTTTTTCAATATCTCCAACTAGGTACCGGCCTTGAGACGGGCCGCTACCTTCTGCCTTCCAGGGCTTCAACCACCTCTTTTATTTCTTGTGCCCTTTCTGGTGCCCCTACCACTAGAGGTATGGAAAATTTAGAACTCGAATGCTTGCCTGCTACACACCCCCCCTTGACTAATGTATCGCTACTACATATGTACGAGTCCATTAGTCAGCACACAATTCTTAATATTTAAGTTATTGTTATTAATAATTTCATATATCTAAATTACCCTAACTATATACAACACCAAACTATGCTTAATTCGCAGATACATATGGTTTTAAACTAATTACATAGTATGTTCCTTTACACTTATTGTCTAAGGTACTAATCTCATACGCATTATTTCCGAAATTGGTTTTGATTTTATAAGGCCCTTCATACAAGAGAAAGAATTTCTTTGTTTCCTTACTTATAAAATTTGAAATATTTTGAGATCTTAACAACACAAGATCTCCTTGATCAAAGCTATTCAACTGATTTTTGTATTTTACATCATGTCGCCTTTTTCTACGACTGGCTCGCTGTTCCAACCTTTCATTTGCAAGATAACGTATGGGTCATAAGTTCTGAGAAAATGCTTAATCAGCAAAATAACGAAATTTTATTCAAACGAAAATTAATGGTTAATTTTAGATCTTTTAACAACATGAAAACTAATCTCCATAACAACAAAACACGATTTGTTTACCGGTTTCACGACAACTAGATCAGACATCAAAATCGAGCAGAAATTTCAAGGCCACTTTTTCTCAAAACTTATGACCTATACGTTACATGCGTTGCTCCATTGTGGTAGTAACAGTTTGAGACTCAGGAAACTTTAATAAATCTGCCAACTTATCTTTTGGTTTCTCCCGATACATGGGTTCATAAGGAACCATGCCATGACTTTCATGCGTTATCATATTTAGCCAAGAATTTATATTATCGAGGGTGTCATACCAAGAAGCATGTTTTTGATGGCAATATGTTCGCATAATCCGACCTATCTCTCTCATGACTCGTTCACTGGGATTACTTTGTGGGTGTCTAATGGATGAATAAGTGACCTGAATATTATTCTCAGCAAGTGAATCACTCTACAATTTTGATGTAAATTGGGTGCCGTGATCCGATAAAATTCGAACAGGTTTAACGACAGTAGCGCATCAATCCCCCAATAGCTTTTTAAGTGCTCCTTTGGTAGTAGCTGAACGTAATGGATACAGCCGAACAAATTTGGTGAAATTGTCTAGGATAACAAAAATCCACTTCATTCAAAATTTTGAGGCAGGCAGTGGGCCGTAAAAATCTACACATATTAATTGCCCAGGCTCGTTTGATAGCACATGCTCCATAGGGCCGCGCGTAACTGCATTTGGTACTTTCGCTTTTTGGCAAATGTCGCAGCTCGATAAACGAACGCGTATTTTTCGCCTCATATTACACCAAACGAAATTTTCGTAGATGAGTTTATATGTTTTTTCTGCACCAAAATGGCCGTATTGTGTGTGGAAATGATCGATTAACCTATCAATAAGAATTGTTGGAATGACCAATTTCCAAGAATTATTTTCCCCATCGCCTTTTTTAAATAGCATGTTATCGGATATTCTATAGCTAGCTAACCGTTTGTAATTACTCTCTCCTTCTGTAGCTTGCTGTATTTCTAAAATAATTTTCTTAATGTTATCGTCCGTATTCTGAAGTTGTGCAATGCGTTTAAAATCGCTTTTCAACGAATTATCTATAGCATATTTTAATTTTGCCATCAGGATTCCATCGTTCTCTTCCCCGTCATTTATAGAACCTACAGGGTACCTACTTAAAACATCCGCGCCTACATTATCTTTTCCCTTACAGTGCTCTATTTTTGCATTATATTCCTGCATGTACAAAAACCATCGCGACAATCTACCTGACAACAACCGACCTTTGTTCAAAAATGTTAATGATTGGTGATCGCTTTTTATTGTCAGGTTTGCACCTAAAACATAAACTCGAAATTTCTGTAGCGCATAGATCACTGCTAACGCTTCACGTTCAGTAACTGTATAACGGCGTTCGCTAGCTGTTAAGAGCCTGCTTGCAAAAGCTATTATGCGTTTATCATTATTATTAATTTGGTACAATTCTGCTGCTATACCAATATCAGAGCTATCAGTCTGAATATAAAACGGTTCACCTAAATTAGATTGACTAAGCATCACCGTATTAGCAAAACTGAACTTAATGTTATCGAATGAGTTTTGCTGGTTTTCTGCCCATTTCCATTTTACCCCCTTTTTCAATAAGTACGTTAACTCATTTGTGTTTTCCGCATACCCTGGAATAAATCTTCGGTAATAATTACATAATCCTAAGAATGCCTGCAATTGTTTAATTGTTTTTGGCTGAGGATACTCGGTAATAGCTCTTACCTTTTCAGGATCGGTGCTTATACCTTCAGGTGTTAAAATATGACCGAGAAATGGTACTTGTTCTCTACAAAAAAGGCATTTGGAAAGCTTTAATTTCACATTTGCACTGTGCAATTTTTCAAATACACGATCTAAATGTCCTATATGCTCATTAAAATCGGATGAACCTATAATGACGTCATCAACATAATATCCCGTAAATGCCAATAAATCCGGCCCCAATACTTCACCGATAACCCGGTTAAATGATGCTACACTGGTAGATAAACCGAACGGTAAAACGCAAAACTGATAGCATCTACCGTTGTGCAAAAACGCGGTGTATGGTCTAGAGTTCTCCGATAACTTTATCTGCCAAAAGCCAGTGGTTAGATCCATTGTTGATATAAACTTCGCTTGGCCAAATTTATCAAAAATATCTTCTGGGCTACTAGGGCACTCCAGGTCAGGCAACATTTGTGCATTTAGAAAACGAGCATCTAAACATAATCTAACCGAATTATCTTTTTTCTTTACAACTACAATGGGATTAGCATATGCACTATTACTACGTTCTATAATTCCCCAAGCTAACATGCGTTTTATTTCCTCATCAACTTTTTCCCGAAATGCATAGGGTATCGGATAGGAACGATGAATGAACGGTTCTTTATTTTTCATGACTATTTTATGTTCATAACCCAACACACACCCTGGCTTATCCGAAAAAATATGCTGATATTTAATTAGTAGTGAATACAGTTCATCCCTTTGGTGCTCTGTTATTTGCTTATCAGAGTTCACCATTTCTTTAATTTGATTTATTTTCTCCTCCGTAGTTTCTTGTGTACCCTGATTATCAACAATTTCTATGTCAAGGTCAACTATATTTACTTTAATAGATTCTTCCATTACTGTGTTACTAACTAATAAACAATTTCCTGCCTTTCTATCATTCTCTCCTATCCAACTAAGGGTCCCTGCTTCTAAATTTAACGTAACCTGATTCCTCTGCATCCAATCTATTCCAATAATTATTGGTCTAACTAATTTTTTAATTACTAAGGTAGGAATTTCAAAAATAGCATCTTTAATTTTTATGGTTAACCAAACCTTCCTGGTAACTCGCTGACTTCGAGTACCTGTAGCACCTGTAACTGAAACGCCTGTTACTGGAAGCACCGGAATAATGATATTATGCTTTAATGAATCCCAAAATTCCTCTGAAATTCCCGTTACTTCGCTACCTGTATCGACTAGCGCATTTATTGCACGTCCTTCCACCAAAATAAACATTTCTGGAGATTTAAAACGATCTACTTCTACTGTGTTTGATTGATTTTCCTCTAATAATGTTTTGCGCCAATTTTGAAAAATTGTATTTACATTTACATCTGCTCCAACTTGAGTCGGACTATGGGACCGCGTTGGAGTCAACGGTCTGCCGCGAGCTCGTTTCCCTGAATTTGGGGATTTTGCTCGCCTACCATATTTCCCGGAACATACCTGTCGCCCTCTAATCTACCTGGTTCATATTCTGCATTAGTCTGCAAACTGCGAATATTCCGATCACTGTTTCGACTTTGACCAGCAAAATGATTACTTCTGCGATTAATAGCACCGTAATTATTGCTATAATTATTGCCCCGATCATTTCTAAACTGACCCAAGCTTCGCGATTCCGTTGCATTAATCCTACCGTTACTATTTTTCTTTCGCATATCAATTTCATCTCTACGGCGTAACAAATTTTTTACCCCAGAGATGGTATTTACATTTCCGCACGATCTGATGCTCCATTCTATATCCGTCGGAAAATGGCGAATGATAGCATCGATGATATCTTGATCATCCATTGGTGGGCGTAACAATTTTGCAAATGACACTTGCTTCAAGAAATAATCGGAAAGGCTAATGTCTGTAGCCGGGTTATATGTTCCCGCATATAAATCAGCGCGGTACTGCCTTTGCCTTTCCGCCCCCCAGTATTCCTCAAGAAATAATTTTTTGAAACCCTCATAATGTACAAAATCGTCACGAAAAACCATACACCATGATTTAGCTGGCCCTACTAATGCTTGCATAGCTACTCGTAATTTTGCGCTTTCCGGTACACCTGTATAACAAAAATAGTCGTCTAAATCCCCAATAAATTTGACAGGATGATTTACCTTAACCTCCTGGCTTCCCGAAAATTCAGGTAAGTTTTTGGTGACGTACGAGCCTTGAGCGGGTGGGCATTGCTGAGTACTACAATGGCTATTTCCCAGTTCAAGGCCACTACTACCTGCTATACCTAAGTCTATTGTTTGTGTACTTAAAATAGCTTCGTTTGCGTTTGAACCTGTTCGAATTTCAATTTCGCTTAACAACGAGCGCTTTACTTCTTGTACAGTTTCCGCTTGTTTTTCAGCGAATTTTGCAAACATATTTGCCATCATTTGCTCCATCTTTCCCATTAATTGACTCTCCTGCATATCTGTTTCTGAGTCCGACATGGTTCCCGACAAATTAACAAACTCCGTATTTAATTTTGACTGCGAGCGTGTCGTAGGCATTAACAGTTATAATTTTCTCATTTAATCGCTAATGATCAGGCCCCTTTCGTTGAGCGCCAAATGTAACATATCGTTTATTTGATAGTTTAGGGTAGGTTCGTGTTTTACCTGATGCTGTTAGCGATTAAATGAAAAACACACAAATTCAAGAAACAATTTATTAATATTTAAAAAACCCCAGTTAAACTATGTAGCTTTCAAGCAGACCTAGATTTTTACACTTTCCAGCAGTGCCAATGGCGTCCTGCAGGCAATGAGAGTCGGGAATCCTCCCTCGAATTCCTCAGGACCCTGGTGTGAGCGAACGGAACTTCCTCGGCGGGTAGATGACTACTATTTGTGTGCCAGGGTAGCTTCCCCGGCAATGGCGACGACACAATTTATTTCCGAAGCACTTTTGTTTCTTAATTCGCACAGCACCTCAATTCACAGTCCTTTTTCAATATCTCCAACTAGGTACCGGCCTTGAGACGGGCCGCTACCTTCTGCCTTCCAGGGCTTCAACCACCTCTTTTATTTCTTGTGCCCTTTCTGGTGCCCCTACCACTAGAGGTATGGAAAATTTAGAACTCGAATGCTTGCCTGCTACATGCATCAATACATTTCATAAAAGTATAAATATGTAAACATGTTAGTCGAGGGCTAAACAATAAACTTCAGCTGTAAACTATCGTAAATATTCCATTAAGTTGCTAACCAAAGTAGCAGCACCAGCACAATAATTCGTCCGCATCCTGTGAGGCAGGGTGTGACGAAGCTAGAGCTATGCAAGCGAAAGGATAACTAATACCCCGAATGTTAGCTTAAAATTTTAATGTAACGACAAAATTTCAAAGGCTCGAAGCCCGCTGTTACGGATTGTATGATCATACAGGCGTGGCGGTTTCTGTTTTGAACTCATCAAGTTATTATATGATTAAACAAAGCAATGGCTTGAATTATGCTCCTCACAAAAGCTAAACTTACAAATCGCCGACAATCAAATTACGAAAATCCTAAATATTGAGCATAAGGCTACCGTGAGCGGTTCTTTAGACACGACCAACACCCTAATAATGACATTTGACAGATTAACCTCTGCAAAGAAGCTAGTGAAAAGCAGTGACCGAAGTTGCATAAAAATACAATTAATCTGTGTTCTAGGTAAGCTAATCTATCTTAGAATAGTTCAACAGCGTAACTGAATGTTTTGTTACGTTACAGGGCACAGAGCAAAAAGGCCTTCAACACAAATTACTACTAACTAACGGTAAGCAAACCTAAATGTAGCAAGCCATTCGATAACACAAAAATATCTACGATCTAATATCACGAGCATGGCTAATACAACTACCATGAACATAGTCTACTCTAAACTCACACGAAGTGCAATACGAATCAATAAAATAAGCCCAAAGCAATATACACAATAAATTTCAATTCGACCGACAATTCTCAAATACAAATTTACACAAATAATCCTACAATATGCATGCTATACGAAATGTCTATAATTAGCAGAGCAGTTAATACGCTAAGGGCCGGTTGCAGAAAGCAATGTTAAGTCTGGTGATAGCTAACATCGCGTCAAAGTGAACAAAAACGAATCAAATCTCAAATGCTTATGGTAACTAATGCATTAGTAAACAAAATTTGATGCGATTTTGTTCACTTTGACGCGATGTTAGCCAACACCAGACTTAACATTGCTTTCTGCAACCGGCCCTAATTCAGATATACACACCTCAATACCAGTAACATACGAATCACGCATGCTGTTTTCCAGGGTCGAGCGCAAATCAACAGTAAGTTTGGAAGCATCTGGTGCGCCAAGGAGCCGACTTCCGACAGCATTGCGAGCGTCGCAGGGAGGGTGGCGAATAGACGATGCCAGTACCCATTACACAAAGCACCAAATAAGGTAAGCGAACCAAATCCATATTACGAACATTTTCCTGGGTGGATCCAAAACTCAATTGCAAATACGATCCATAATGCGATCCCAAAACTTAATTCGATCCCAGATTTTTAATCCATATTTTTAATGCGATTCCAGATTTTTAAAGCAGATTTTTAAAGGCTAAAAATACAAATTTTCCCAAATAGATTACGGCATTCAAAAGAGGGAAACGTAGGCAAACACCATGTACGAACCTTAAGATGTTGTGCAGCCAACTCGTTAAGCCAAGCGTGCGAAGTGTGAACGTCCCAAGAAATCCGTCTGTGACGAAACGAATGCCGGAGACACCAATACCAATCTCCGGAACATTCCAGCCGGGGATTCGGAGCCTCTAAATCCTTCCAACTATGAAGATGGCTTCCAAAAGCCGCGAGACTAGCCCCCATAGGAAGCAATTCCAACTTTCACAACGCAAGACTTGCCAGAAAATGACCGAAAAATGCTCCAAACCAGCCCAATTCAGCTTATCAAAAATTCCCAAAAATTGGAAAGTTGGCCAATGTAAAAACTAAAGAATGCAGAGTGCTCTAAACTGATAACAGCAGTGTAGCATTAAGTTTGAAATTAAAGGTAGATGTTAACAAAGTTGCCTATCCCAAGTAAAGTATTGTATCATTTAGGAAAATAAAGCAAATAACCGAATCTGACTAATTTATTTCAATCAATAAATAGGAAAATGTCAAAATGAGCGTAACACATGGTCAGATACCAAAATTAGATTACTAATGGGACAATAAGAAGAAACTAATGCTGAAACGCATTAGTACTCGTCGTAATAACTAATTTAATTAGATATGGTTTCTATGTAGCAAAAAGAAGGATCGAAAATGTGGTAAAAGTAACACGCTGATAAGAGAGCAAACGTGTGTAATTAGAATAGAGCTATGAAATATTCCATCAAACAGGAAAATTGCAACAAGTGCCATAAGAAACGTTATGAAAAGATACCTAGTTTTTCAAAGCTACCTCGTTGTGTAAATGGAGGCTTCTCAATAAAGGGGCTGCGATGCAACGCCAATTACACCGGCGAATAGTTCAGAAATAGTTTGTTTGCGTCCACGCCGCTTCGCAAAAATGATCCATTATGCGGTGATGAATGCCGCAATGAAGCATAGAATCAGTGTAACACGTGGCAATTAGGGGTGGACAAACCGAGCTATTCAGCAAACTAATTACAAGTTGGCCCAAGTCGTTTACATGAACCCTCGTCTATGAAATACAGCTCCTCCCTTACTTGTTAATCGGATCTAACGCGCTGCAAGTGCTTTGTCACTCTCTTGCGAGAACCCTTCGAGTTTAATCCAATACTTAACGAGAACTAGTTTCCATTTAGCTACTAAGAAGTGGTGGCAAAACCAAGCGTCCTTCATGCACTCATTACCTTGGATGGCGCCGGCAGGAGCCCTATTTGTCTTGGATAAGCCACCAGTGATTAAACGCGACCTTTAATGAGCGTTATCAGTCAAGTTATGCGATTAAATCTAAAATTATGTTTCTAGAGTACCTACAAGCTGTCATTATTGATTAATGAACTAAACAAAATATTCAGAAAACTCTGCTTGACTACTTTCCATAGGACAGCAGCATCAATATAAGTTGGAAATAATATACACAAGTATTATTATATTCTCGTTAATTTGTAGATTTATACAGCAGTATAATATTATTTATTGTAAAACAGTGAGTGTGATATGCTTGAAATAGCTTTGAGCTTAGCGATCTAGTAAACTATGTTTAAAAATTTTATAAGAGCATGTTAAATTACGATCCTTAAAGAATTGTTTCTTAATTCGTGAGTTGCGTAGTATTCTTACAATGGAGATGCAAGATAATACTTTACGGAAAGAAGAAAATTAGGGAGTGAGATATTTAATCGTCCATTTAGGCTACATATTCGCCTGTCGGGTATAGAACACGTTTAGTACGGAGAACTTGTATTTAACGTGAAAGTGTGGCAAGATGGATGCTTGTGCTTCCTGACGGATTACTTATCCAAGTGTGATAGGTTAACTCTTTTCGTGTTCGGTACGGCATTATGCACTTTTTGCAACTGAGGGACAGTCATCAAGCAATCCATGGCGTTGAGATGCTGTAAGTAGATATGGAATTTTTATTTGATATAATTTGTAATGTTCGAAGCTATGCCAAGCAGACCTGTGAATTTTATTAGTCGAAATCAGCATATGTCTGATAAGATATTGTTTTCCTTACGGAACTGTAATCTAACATTGCTCTTCGCTGTAACTCTTTTTTATAAGTTGACCTACTTTTTCTGCAGGAGCCACTATTGTTACGACTTATTTAACGTGACGTTAACATGTTAGAAGTGATTCCTCTGATGGAAAAAATATTGTGTAGTGTTTAAAGCTAGCTTATATAACTAAATTAAGTCGCTAATTGACTAACCTAATTTTTACACTGGTACTCAAACAGACTTGGATATTAATCATTTCATATTCGATTGCTGGTTTGTAGTCTAAAGAATCCGGGGGCAAACGTGTCTGATATAACCACTTGGCACCATTTAATTTACTTCTTTACCCGATAAAGTAAGCCGAACTCGGCACATTTTTCTGAGTTAGGATCGGCCAACATGTTGTAACAAGAGGCACGATAACCGTTTTTGGTAAGATGCACCAAAAACATTTCTTATTCAGACTATGTCAAGATAGTTGCTAGAACAAAAAGAGAGCTTAGTGAAAGTGTAGAGACTGCATGCAATTTTCCATTAATAATAAATGTACAAAAAATGCAACGCACAGTGTTTGGAAAAAAGATGAAGGACAGAAACCATTAATCGGAAAGAGCGGACGGTTACAGGTTCAATAGCGTACAGTGTGTGAATTATTATCTAGTTCTTTTTGATACCGATAGTGGCAGTAATGAAGAAATTGAAGCACGGATTGTGGCAGGAAATTGAAATGCGGATAGCTTGCAGAAAGTACTAATATCGAAAAGTGTCTCTCGGAGAACGAAGCTGAGGGTATACAACACCATAGACTTATAATAGGGCCAATGGTAATTTGTGTTAACTACCCGTGCCTGTTAAAAAAGTGTGGGAAAGCAGAATATTGCGAGTTAGATAAAAAAAGAACATAAAGCAAAAGGGATAAATACACGAACTGCATGAAGAGGCTAACATAATAGCCGCAGCACAAAAATTAGAGTGAGTGGGTCATGTGAATGAAAGAATACAGATTGGTTAAGAGATTTCTACTAACAAGAATGGGAAATTATCAGAGGAAGGAAAAGCCAGAAAGAATAAATCGATGATAAGGGGTAAGATTTGCAAAGCTTAGGAAAAGGGAACTGGCGGCAGATGGAGTATAGTGGCAGAAAGTCACCCAAAATGCCTTGCTACTTAGTGGGTTGTAGCAGTGATATAAATAATTATACCTTCGTGGAAAATGTAACTTTTCTTACATCTAAATACAAGATGAAGCAGTAGGATTGATCTTATTTGAATAGTCCTTCTTTTACATCAATTATTGGCCTATTAAAATATTGTTGACAGTTCGTGTTTGTTATGGACAAGGTCTACATGGAGTAAGTGTCCTTCTAGAATTTTGCCGAGAACAACAAGAAATATTTTACACGTTGTAGTCACACGTCATCCGCGGTTTTCAACTCTTTCAAAAGATATCATTCTGTAGGGGCTCTTATCTGCATTTTTATAATTTTCAAAAACTTTAGCGGGACAGGGTACCAAACTCGCGATTGTTGGACCAGTAATCAAGATGCCCAACCCATGCAGTTGAATATGATCTTGAAAATCGTCGTCAGTGGATAACATTAAAAGCGTTAATTATGACAGGCGAAGGAACAAGTACAACTCTTTTGCTACTATTTTTTAAGATAAAGTGACTATAAAGGGCACCTTGTCGGGTTAATAAAAACTGAATTCAGCACACTACGAGATACTTGCAATCAGAGCTGGGCAAATTACTTTTAAAAAGTAATTAATTACTAATTACCAATTACCTCCCAATGCAGTAATTTAATTACCAGAGATTCAATTACTCACAGGAAATAGTAATTCAATTACCAATTACTTAGTAATTGTAATTGTACAACATCAATTACTTTTTGAATTACTTTCAATAAAAATTATTGTCATATACGTAGTTTTATTTAGTAGAACCTTCTTGCAAGTTGCAACTATCATTAGTGTTGTGTCGATTCGTAATCGCTTAATGCTTAATTTTTATGTTTTGTTAGCTATAGTAACCTACATACTCTTTCACTTTTGAAGGTTTTTTGACAATTAAATCTTGTAGCTACATGCAACGTTCACCAAAACCAAATTTTTTTAGTTTGTTTTGAAGAAAGATGTAAGTAAATAAATAAATTCAAGGATAACAATTATACAGGGTGTCCAAAAAAAATGCGACACCGATTTGGCTTAGGTTATAACAAACCGATTAAACCTAATATACCGTAGTACAAAGCCCTTCAGTAAGAAGGTATAGGGACTTGAAAGTTGAAATGTATATATATATTTTATATTATTTTCCACATAGGTTATCACTGAAGTTGAGCTTTTTATCACGATTGCAGATTTAGTTGCCGAGGCCCGCAGGGCCAAAGCAAAAAAACACATGAGGGATAAAAAGGAACTTTCAGTGCCGTGGGGTACATTTTTTTTAAATCGCGAAATTACAACATTTTAACCAACTTTTGTAGGTTATGTTGACGTCGGTTGACGTTTACCTATCGTCCAGTCGCCTACAAAAAGTCGTATAACAATGGATTACTTCACTGCCCATTTCTCGTATTTTATTTGACGATTTCGACGTTCTTCACTGCCGATTTCGACGTTCTTCACTGCCGATTTAAAAAAAAATACTTTATCTCGAGACAGGAATGAAACTTTTCACCGTGGTATGTATACTATTTTATTCGCAACCACTTTACGCTAAACAATAATTGGAAGAACTATTATATTATGATAGGACAGGTTGTAACGCGGTCGGGAATGGAAAGTTACAAGTTGGGAATAGCTCATTTTCCAATTTTTTAAAAGTCAGTAATGATCTTATTACATATATGGTTGCAAATAAAATATTTTTTGCACTACTAGTATCAGAACGCACCGTTATTGGCCTATCTTTAGGTCGTGAAGTTGATTTTTTCCACCAAGGGAGAGAAAGTAAAATAAACAATTTTCACCGTGGTAACTAATAAATTGCTAAGTTACCAAATATGACTATTTTAATTTTGACGTTTTAAAGAGCTGTATTGCCAGGTTGACAGTTATATTTTCGAAATTTGTTGGGAATTTAGGTATTAAGCCGTTTGGTAGTGCAAAAAATAGTATATACACCCCGGTAGCGAATCCTCTTATAACCTTCGCGCTTTAGATACTGCGCGCTGCGCGCTCAGAATCTAATATGCGCTCAGGTTATAATACTGGGCTTCGCTACCTTGATGTATAATATACTATTTTTACCCCCATATACGAAAGTAATAGATACCTTCAACAGAATTAAATTGATTCAATAATATTCCCTCCAAATTGTATGTAAAAATCCTAGAAAAGTAGCTAATCACATTTTACTAAAGTTTGTCGTTAACAGCCTCTTCAGATTCCCTAGAATTAGGAACTTGTCCCCAAATCTGGCAACACTGTTCGTGACGCGTCGTAGAAAATGCGATAGTTGCTGTTTTCGACTCGCCAGATAAATTAGGCTTCTATTGCGGTTTGCTTAATATGTAACTTCTCTTATATTTTTGCGTTCGGGAAATTTGGCACCCAATCGAGGTCAGTAATTCAGTAATTGAAATACCACAAAGTAATTCAATTACCTCGAGTAATTTCAATTACCACAGGTAATTCAAATACTTGTAAAGAAATGAAATATTTTAGAGTAATTTAATTACACAAAAGTAATTGAGTAATTGAATGTAGTAATTAATTACTTTCAAAAAGTAATTTTCAAGTATTTTCTAACAAAGATGGCAATTCCTAATTATAATTACCGCATTTTGAAAAGTAATTCAATTTCAAGGCAAATACACAAAAAGGAATTTAATTAAAAAGTAATTAATTACTGCCCAGCTCTGCTTGCAATACAAGTATGGCAATAGCATGATGTTTTCTTCATGTAGAAGCTTTAGTAGTAAGTTTTTCTATTTAGATGAATTTTAAGTTGAAAATCTTCGAGCGTGAAGGAAATTATTAAGTGTAATTATTGTATTACTTTACCCTTGAATTTGACGTAGCACATATTGAGAACCTATAAATATGTTGTAAATTAAAGGTATTTGAGTAATAGAACTTGGCTTTATGCTTCCAAAAGGAATGCTACTTTTAGTCAAAGCAGAATTCTTCTAAGTAGCTCATTCTAAGTTGCAACCGCTGCATTAATACTGAAATTTGATATAGTTTTTCAATATGTTTAGGACCGATTTTCGAGTGACCTGTGTTCGTCTTAATAGGAATGAAGCTGCGATGTCTACACACTCGAAAAATTATTCTAGAAAAAACAGTGAAAAATGTTTAATAATGATACCTGCAGGATTTTCCAAGTAGGACAGATATTTTAAACCTAAATGCCATCACAAGGAAAATTTTGCCCTGAAAACGCAGTAGCGTCGCAGCTAAAAATTTTATTTTGTGATAAAAAGCATCAAGTATCGTATATCCCGACATAAACGAAAATGGCACGACAGAAGATTTTCATAAAAAGAAAAAATAATAGACGTTATCCCTTTATGTTTCTCGCTTTTATTAGATACTCAAATTTTTGCTTTGAAATATTCCTTTTATGCCGAGCGGAATGAACGGTATCACAGTGCTGCTGCTGCGTGCATGCATCTGCAAAGTAGATAAACACGACTGCTGCAGACTCGCTAATAAGCCGTTGATAACCACTCACTGTGCAATAGAGTTCTGCTAGCTGCACAAGTACATTTGTTGTTCAACTGACGTTGCAATGAATGACGGTTATGCGAGTTGGAATTACTTCCATCTAGATGTTTATGTAAAAATTTATTTATTCAATAGAGTGGGATGTGGGATTAACTTAGTAACGTTTGATGTGTTCGCATTTTGCATACATATATTTTTATAGATATTGTAATGAACACAATTTAAAGCAATACAATTATGATAGGAACTAATATAGTTCAAGCGTTGCAAATATTAATTTATAATATTCCAAAAATGTGATAATTTGGGTTTAAAAATGTACTGAAATAACATGAGCCCTGAAAGAATTTGAAGTTGAAAGTGCAATAAAAATAACATTAGCTTTGACTTGAATATAAAATTGCAATCATAGCAAGCTTTGACTTTATAATAACAAACAAAGAAACAATGTAAAAAACAACTGGGAAGCAAGAACCCAAGCTAGTGTGTGTACTGTGGCTTCACAAAGAAATCGAAGTAAAAAAATACAAAATACGAATTTATTCAATTCAAAAATAGTTCGCATTAGTAGAATGTTGTTTGATAGACTGTAGAGGCTCTACATTTATTGCTTGCGCCTCTGCGAAAGATAAAAATTTTTGATGTCCATCGAGTTTAGCTCCTGTTTTTTGTTGGTGATTTGTTAATGGTCCAAATAAGAAGCGCAGGCCTGCAAGCTCACGGAAAGCAGCTACCATAGTGCATCGCAGTGGAACCCTATCTAAAGGCATTGGAACTGCACTGGAGCCGGAAGCTGAGACTGGAACCGAGAATAGCGAGCAGACGACCAGCATCACATAGCGAGCCATCAGGAGGCTTGCAAGGCAAGCCAACCGATAATAAGGGGACCCGATAAAGATCTAACAATTCCTTGCAGAAGCATGATCAAGGTCATAAATCCGTTATTCCTAAATTTAAACCAGCGAATTTTCGGTGGCTTGGTTAGGGCGTTTTGTTTTAAAATGGCGTTGTTTACTTACGTAATACTAACTAGGCAACGCATTGATACGTAATAGCAGACGTAATTGATTTAAAGTAGGCAGCGTCAAAAGGATTGCATTCAATAAAATGGCAGAACAACCACTGTAAAAGCCAGTATATTATCAACTAATTATACACATTCAAATAACAAATTGGCAGGATGTAACAACCCAACTCATTAGATAGAGTCATTAATTAAAATTTATATTACAAAAATACAACACAAGCAAGAGCTGGAAAGATCAAATTATAGGTGACAATTATTATAAATGAATAAAGATTACAACACATTTAAATAGCCGAGCTGCATTATTCACAGTAATATATTATGTAATGGACTTCCTTGAGAATTCATTTGTTTCTTGGTGTCTTACTACTGCTACTCCCTGCTCTAATATCTTAAAGTTTGCCATTTCTGCGGACAGTGTGAATATCGCTTCGAAGCTAACATGTTATGCAACTCATCATTTTATTTCCTTGTCTGGTAAGCGACCTTTGCATACAGTTTATACAATTGTTTAGTCATTCAATTCTTCTTGAAATCAGTAACAATTGATGACGAGTCATTAATGTTACATACATTTCGAAAAGTTTTTGTACACTTGTTTGTTAAATAAAATAGAATTATAAATTATTTTTATAATCAGAAACCCCGTCATATAGTTACTTCCAAAAACAACAACTGGTGACCATGAGATCACCTAACAGAATGAATCAGTTTGAAAGAGAGAACCAAGAAAACAATTTCAAAAGATCATTTACGACGACTTGCTTTTATATAGATTCGATTTTTGAAGGTAATAACGTGGATAGGATAAAGCACAAGCATTGCTAAAAGATATGTTGATATTTAAATGGGGAAGAGAATGAACAGAGTCGAAAGCTACATGAACATCTGTAAACGGGAAACAATCTTCTACGAGTAGTTGACATGATCTGCGCTAGTTTTGAACGAGTTTCAGGAGATTTTCGGTCGTAGTGCATCCGCTCTTGGCCTAGAACAGAGGATCCTCGAGAGCTTGGGGTTAGGAGGAAGAAATGTTGTGCGATTGGCGGACGACCTGGCGTTCAATTACCCGGTAAACGTTGGAGGTTTTACTTCGCTCGTCGGTGAAGAAGCGATGCTACGCAGACGGTTTGCGTAAGGGAGAAGGCTGGGCGCCAGGCTCAATGTGAGCTGCTAAGCATTGGGATGGCATTTTAGTACACCACTAACAGGGCCCAAACTCGCGAGAGTATCGGTGCTTTCGGACAGCAGGTCTGTGTCTATAGCATTATGTAATACGTGCAGACCCACGGAGCTCCAAATAGAGACATGGTAGGCGCTATGTGGTCGAATTCGATTCCACTGGGTAAATTCACGCTGCTTTCGAGGGGAACGAGCACGGGGATGAGTCGGGGCTACAGCGGATGACGGCGATATCAGGTTCTATTTCGTAGTCAAGCGGCTGGTGAAGTGCAGGGCCCATGACGCGATGGTAGGCGAGGTGTAAAGCGGCGAAAGTCGTGCAACTGACCGGGAGTCATCCCTACTCTCAAAGTCAGCTGCAAATTTATGGAGCTGCTGAACCGGCATACGGTCCAACCCGTAGCCGGCCACAGAGAGTTTTGCTTCAACCCTGCGCGAATAAGAAGAGCCGATGACGGCGAATGCAAATTAGGCGAGGGCTCGTACAACGCACAATACGTGTTGGAATAACAACTGGAGCTGCAGCACAGAGACTTGGCTTGAGAAAAGTCGAAAGGTTACGGGTTGTGCGCATTTGAAAACGTAAGAGCGTGAGGGTTGTTTAGTTATTGCAATTAAGAACGTGAAGTATGAAATATAACTAAAATTCCAGTTGTTAAATATTTATAGGCTTGGTCAATATTAAGTAACTTCAGATATATTAATATCATTGTTAATTAATGGAGTTTGTTATACAACATAGTGCTGAAAAGTGAAACACTGATGCAGTTTTACTTTCTTTTGCGTTCAAAAAATCTTAAAGTACGATACTGTTTAGTTTTTAAGACATTGTTCAGCCAAGGGATTTACTTATACTTTCATCTGTTTCGAAGTAAAAAAAAATGGTTGATCGTTTTCAGGTAAAAAGTAACCAAAACGTCGGTCTATGACCTAACCAATTCCCAATAACGTTGATTGTTTTTACTGCCAGTGTAAATACAAGCAGATCTACACATCAACTCCTCCAAAATTGAAACCGAAACCAAGAGTGTCGTTACATAACCATATGAAAATGAAATCAGCACTTAGTAATAAAGCTTAAAATAATTTTAACGCTCATCTGTAATCTATAATAATGTTGAAATTTACTGACGTAACACAAACAAGAACAACAAAATAATCATAAACTTAAGACCTAAGTTCATTTCGTAGATAATCTCCCAGAAAGTTTTTGCCTTGGGGCAGCTTATTTTCAAGTTTTACTACCTCGTCTTTATTTTTCCTGGATCTACGTTGCAATTCTGATTAATGTATTTACTATTTCATATACTATACGAGTATATTTTCTTTAACATTTTTTAACTGCTGATTAAAAATATCGACAACTAAATTTCACTATTTGTGCAGCGTCTTCAGATTAAAATTTACAGGGGGTTGATTTTTAAGGTATTTGAAACACATTTTCTTTCCAAAACTTTGTTATTCATTCTCATGTACCTGTGATATGTGATTCATCTGGCCCGTCAGTTTTTTGTTTCGAATGCGTCTTTGTACGACGCGGTCTTCGTAGCGACGCGAAGTGTATGCTACGATGTTGGGTCCAAATTTTTCCCGTTTATTCTAGCTCGTCTCCCCTCAAACATTTCAGTTGACCCCTAAGTTGGCTGACTGCGCCTTTGTTGTTTCTTGTAAATTTTGGATTTTCTGCGTGTTTAATCTTGGACTAAAGAGACATAAATTTCAATTCCAAAATTTACGAAATCCAGTTCATAAGTTTTAAATGCAATTCTGCTTTCATAATCAGCCAGTTTAAATGCCACAATTGCCAGTAAGCATATTACGTTACGATACGACCTAGGACTTCGGGTTCAGTGTAACATACTTGCAGATAATGCGGAAATCAGACTGGCTTAATGCTGACAGATGTTGTGAAATGTATACCGTCACAGTAAATATACTTTGTACTTTGAATAACTAAGCAATTATATTATGTATATATAGACCGTCTATTTTTGTAATAAAACAATCGACATTGACTGTTTGATTCAATTACATCGATACTACTCTCCCAAGCCATAAATTTATGAAACGTGAGGCTGCGTTTCAGAGTAGCATAATTTTCGTCCCTTTAAGTGACATTGACTACATTGTCTTAAAACAGGGGTGCAGTCTCACCTCTGTGCTTAATTTATTAGGGACAAGCACCAGTGCAAAGTAACAGAAACCTGATCGAGCCTTCAGGCAATTCTGTTCATGCGTGTATTACCGCCTATATTGAACACAATAATTAAGCTGCATATTTTACGAACCGACCGCTTAACGGACTTAAATTTTGAGCGCATCCCCGTCTATGGTATGCAAATAGCTATCCGAAATCGGTGGCTAACTTTCCGTCAGGCCATCAATTTTGTCTTCCTTAGTGTGCATTACGATGTGACGTCTCGGGTTAAGCAGGTGCAATGTATTGTATTTATCTTGTGTGCTTAATATAGCCGTATTAAATGTCATCCTGTTTGATTTGTTGTGAAGCAAAATGCAGTACGGGATTTCAGAAGAAATACAGACAGGTAAGCCGACTTTGCGCGCGCTGAGCACCCACATGTTCCGACGCCCGGGAGAAGGCTTTTCACGGTGGAATCTTCTCATTGCATCACCAGTTAATTATTATCACGGTGGCGCCTTCAATAATCATACGAATTTTGTTGCCGTGCCTATCCTGGTTGCAATTAGTCATTGTTATATCAACTTAGTTGTGGCATTGTTTGAAATAACGGTATCAGAAATGAAATATTTCAGAAAATTGATGAGCAAGAGTAGAAGAACAACAGTGGAAAACAAGTAAGTTAAATAGTATGGACACCTTATTTACACGAAAACAGATATAAATCTTAGAATAATTCTTGAAATGAGACAGAGATCGAAGGAAAACATGTAAAACCAGTGTTAAATTGGAGGACAACATCAAGAAGTTGGAAATAGGGAGAGAAACAACAACCCAGAAAGTGAAGACCGTGATAAGGGAAAGGGGCAATTAGAAGGTATGGATCGGGGACCCAACGCCGTAAAGAATGGATGAGATAGAAAAAGACATGTGTTTTGCTTCAAAGCTGGTGTAGTAGACGATGATGGAGGAGCACAATTATTGACTCTACATCGATTCAATTGATTTTGTGTAATAAAGGTGAGGTTTTGTGAAACTCTCTTATGTATAAATCTGACCTAACATTAAAAAATCTGGTGTGATACACGCACACAACATGCTTTTACAGGGATCTTATAATTAGCAAAAATTTGAAGTTTTAAGCATTTGTCAAAAATTTTAAAAAATTACAAATTCTGCAAAAAACGGTACAAAATAGAGCGTTAGTTGAAGAGACAAATTTTCTCTAGAATTTTAAGCTGAATTCAAAAATGTAATAATATAGCGGGTGTTCTATTTAAAATAGGAGTTAATAAAAAATAACAAAATAAACCCATTTTAGAAGTATTCAACTGGAAAATCACCTACCTCATATCAATACACATTCAAAATGTAGTAAAAATGTGAAGTTTGAAAAAAATCATTTGTTAGGCCTTTGTGATGTAAGATTCTGGGCAATCTTTCCAAGCAGCATCAAACAATACAAAAGGTACACTTGGGTGCAATCGGTAGTAGGGTCGCGGAATTGATAT
This sequence comes from Agriotes lineatus, assembly GCA_940337035.1. NCBI lineage: Eukaryota > Metazoa > Arthropoda > Insecta > Coleoptera > Elateridae > Agriotes > Agriotes lineatus. Next base: position 100,495 of record CALNHX010001625.1, on the reverse strand, counting down.
CGGTAGAGTTAATTAAGTATACAAATGCCCAGTGCGCCAACAATTTTTGAAGGTACGACAATTGCACCCCGGTGAACTGTGGAGAAATTGTAAACTCGGTACCTAGCACATAATACTCCCTGTAAGATGGCTCCGATAAAACAACCGAACCGTAGCTAACACAAATCATATACAGATAATTTAAGATAGTTTAATTTCATGCATAAATAAGCTATATAACTTTTACATTGACAATCTTAATTCTAGCATGAAATGAAGGATGAGAGCCGCCTTAATTAAGTAACACATGCACTAAATGTACTTACAGTTTGGACAAACATATATGTTGCAACAAGTTAAAAATGGGCCACCTCGTCAGCGGCTCGCTGCGACAGACTTGAAGCTCTGGATCTGGGCGTCGTTGCGATCGTGGTTCGACGTCGGCCGAGAACGTTTTGCGGTCGTCGGTGGCCTAGGGGGCCGGCAATAACAGCGCCGCTCCCACAGGTCGAAAGGCCAAACCTCGGGGCTAATTACCTCCGAAAAACGGTATCCTCTTGTGCCCTAATTGAGCGCCGGCGACAAGGAGAAGCGGGCCCGTGAAGGCTCGACAAATCGGCTCGCGAAACGTTGCGGCACGTGGCCCAGCAGGTCCAGCGACTCCAGGGCGAAAACGCAAATTGCGTCAAACACGGCTCGAAGGCGAAATGTTGCCTAGTACGTCTTGCTGTAAGAGGGAAAACAGGGCTCTAATAGAACACGCACGGACAGGCCTCTCAGCGTAAAATAGCTACTCACCCCAGAATGGTTTTTGGGCGCAGAAAAGGAACAGCTCGAATATGCTAACACCAAATAGATCCGCCTTAGCGAAGGAAACCAATGTCCTTAATTATGTTCGGGGGGCTTCAATCCACGAAAACGTGAGGGCATTCCTAAATTCACGTCTCCAACTCGACCAAATAGCCCTAAATAAGCATCCCCGAACTAGTGAATAGCACTAAAGAACTGCTCGCTTCGAAAGCTGGCGAAGAAGACGCGTAGCGAGTCTCGGCCTGCTAATGGTTTTTCCAGATAAAAGCTATCGCCAGAAGATACGGCCGAACGCCAATGCGCAACGCGCGGGAAAATAGCGTTCAAATTCAAAATTATGGCAGGCGGCGCATTCTGCAAGTAACAACTCCCCCCTTACCAGAACAGAAAAATTTCGCAGAAATTTTTTCTACACAAAGAAATCTACGCCAGACAGCTTGGTCAGACAAAAAAAAAACCAGAAAGGGCATCACCCCGCTAATACGCTTACGAACACACACACTTGAAAACCCAAACCCACCCCACGATAAAGCAACTACTTGAGAAGGCGGTAGTGACCCCAAGAGGCACCCGTGGCCAGATCAACTCCACGACAGGGATCGAGACGGCTCGTCGCTGCTGGGTGAAAATGCTGCGCCGGTGAGCAGTCCCGTAACGACCCATCGCGAGGAAGCTCCAACCCCAAGAACCCCTCAACATCACCCCGTATCTTCCCAAGTACCCCCCCTGACAACTTTCTAAAAAACAAAACCCCGAGGCGGAAGCAAGACCTCCACAGTTGAGGTAGTGTGAGACCGAAATGGGACAACACTAAGCAACGAAGACGGTTAGGGTTCTTCTTTTGACGCTAAAGGGGAGAAGGCAACCCCGGGAAAAGAGGGCCACAGAAACCAGAGAAGTGATAGGCAGAGCCAACATACACGCCATTCGACACACATACTGACCGAGAGACCCTGCAGCGCCCCGAACGGCCTGGAGGAAATCTCTACAAGTCTTAATCCCACTCACACCCAAGATCCATTCAGCACCAAAGACCACAATCACTCCAGTTCAAAGAGAAGTAAATTATAAGTATAGCCAGATTTCATCGCACTCGCACCAGAGGATCCATTTACAACAGAGAACACATTCACACCAGACGAGAAAGGCGAGAAGCCAGATACAGCTCATAAGACAGAAGGCGAAGGATGAAGGACTAACCGGCTCCAACACAACATTATACAACACGAGGACATATCAGGGAGGGAAAACACGATGCCAAAATTTCTAAGGGTGACCTACCCGAAGATGCCTCGAAGACGGGAAAGCAAGTTGAATACGCTCCCCAAAATAGTGACCTACCCTACAAATGCCCAACCAACCTACCCTAGCGGTATAAGAGGAGAAAAACAAGATGAAAGCGTTTCCTAATAGTGACCTACCCTACAAATGCCCAACCAACCTACCCTAGCAGTATAAGAGGAGAAAAACAAGATGAAAGCGAGAGAATTTCCGATTAATGATGAACGGGCCCACAAACTTCGCGGCGAGCTTGGCCGTGAATTGGCGTGCGGCATCCGACAACACGTAGTTCCTACGCAACACGGCTTGTCCAAGAACATACTCTAGGGGACGGCGGCGAAGATCGTAACGCGCTTTAGATTTCTCATACGCTTTACCTAGCCGACGTTTTACCTCTACATAAAGTTTATTGATGAGCGAGGCACGGGCATTCAAGTCTTTACTACGATCGAATTGGAGCTCAGGGTTCTCGTTGTCCGGGGGAGATTCGTGCTTAAGCGAGATCTCTCTACCAAAATTAATAAAGTACGGGGTCTTCCCCGTAACTTCATGAACCGAAGTGCGAATCGCGCAAGCGACATGAAAGAGATATCTGTCGCAATCTTGATGATGATCGGCGACATACGCGGTCAACATGGTCTTCAACACTCGATTTATACGTTCGGTCGGGTTGGCTTGAGGGTGGTAATTGGCTGTAAACGAAATCTTACACCCATATCGGTTCGCTAGGGACTGAAATTCGCGGCTACGAAATTGGACGCCATTATCACACACAATGCGCTTTGGAGCGCCAAACATCAAGAAAACATCTTCCTCAAAATGGCGGGAGACCAAATTAGCAGACGCGGAGCGCAAGGGGAACGTGAGTGCGAATTTACTAAAGCAATCGGCCACCACCAGAATATACGCATATCCTCGCGATGATCGAGGCAACGGGCCCACAATGTCACCACAAATGACTTCCCAAGGCTTCGAGATAAGGGAATGACCTCCCATAAAACCAGCAGGGGCTCTTTGTTCGGGTTTAATGCGCTGACACGTTTCGCAACGGCGGACATACGCGGCCACGTCGTATCGTAATCTCGGCCAATAGTACTTATGCGCGATACGATGGAAAGTTTTATTTACCCCAGTGTGACCAGCGGTGGGGTCGTCGTGATTCTGCCTAATAACTTCACGGCGCCGGGGTTTAGGGACCACGAGCTTCATCATCCGCTAGATCAGGGTAGTTAGACCGATCATACTTAAACAGCTGACCGTTATTAAGTCGCCACTGAGGAAATTTTCGAGGGTTAGTTCCAATCTGATGACACATACGCCTATACCACGGGTCGCGAATAGGTTCGGGTGGAACATTAACTGTATCAATAACCGGAACAGCACGAGATAGAGTATCCGGTACAACATGCTCTTTGCCTTTACGATGGACAATGTTGAAGTCATACTGCTGCAGACGGACAGCCCAACGCGCAATGCGACCAACCGGGTCCTTAATATCGTTAAGCCACTTCAGGCTATAATGGTCTGTCACCACGGTAAATTTTGTTCCCTCAACATACGGTCTAAGTTTCTCTATCGCGAAAAGGACAGCCAAACATTCGCGCTCAGTCGTGCTAAAGTTGCGTTCATTCTTAGTCAGCGAACGGCTAATGTAACAAATGACCTTTTCACCATCGGCCTGTTGTTGGGTAAGGACCGCGCCGATGCCATAACCCGAGGCATCAGTTTGTATTACAAAGGGCACGGAGAAATCCGGGCATGCCAAAATCGGGGCCGAAATCAAGTGTTCCTTGATTGTGCGAAAAGCATATTCACAACGCTCATCCCATACGAACTTAGCGTTCTTCCGAAGAAGAGTCGTCAGCGGGCCTATAAGTGACGAGAAGTTTGGTACGAAGCGTCGATACCATGACGCCATACCGATAACACGGCGTACCTCGGAAACCGAACCAGGAGTAGGGATAAGCGTGATCGCCTCCACTTTTTCCGGGTCGACCAACAAACCCTTCGAATTCACCAAATAACCAAGATACTTAAGCTCGGGCTTACAAAAGTGGCATTTGTCCTTACTTAGGGTAAGGCCAGCAGACAACAAACGAGATACAACCTCCCGAAAAACTGACAGGTGCTTATCGAAGGTGGGCGTACAGATCACCATATCGTCAAGGTATGTAAACACATAGGGCTCTAAATCGGCGCCAACTACACGGTCGATTAACCGCTGCCAAGTGGCCGCGGCCGTATGCAAACCGAACGGTAGGCGACAAAACTGATACAACCCGCGATTGGGGACAGTAAACGCAGTCAAAGGCCTCGAGGAGGCTGCAACAGGAATTTGCCAATACGCCGATTTAATATCGAGAGTAGTGAGGTAGTGCGCATCACAAAGTTTATCCAGCGTACTCGATACATACGGAATAGGATAAGCATCAGGCTGACTAACTTTATTGAGACGGCGAAAATCAACGCAAAAACGATAGCTATCATCCTTTTTCCTGATCATGACAATAGGTGATGACCAAGCGGAAGTGGACGGTTCCACAATTCCCTCTTCCAACATCTTTTCCAACTCCAGATCCACCTGTTTCTGAAGAGCAGGGGAAATAGGATAGTATCGCTGTTTGATAGGGGGCGAAGTCGTCTTAATTTCATGCTCAACTAAATGCGTACAACCGAGTTTATCACCCATCTGCTCAAAAATGTTCTTAACAAATACGTCAAGTTGCTCGCGCTGAGACTGCGTCAAATGTTCGACGGCCTGGATAGCGTTCACGACAGGAACTAAGTCATCCTTAGAAAACGTCCATTCATTACTTCGAAGGTCCGGCACGATACCCATGCGACGCCAAAAATCAGTACCCAAAATTAAAGCATGTGGTATAGAAGGCACAACTATTACGTCCATAAAGCAAACTTTGTCGCGAAGAGTTATCGGGGCCGTGACAGTCCCTAAGCTTCGACATTCCATGCCATTAGCGATACGACACACGGGGGCTAGACTTGACTCAAGTCGACAATGGCTTTTTACCAATTCCCAACCTTCTCTACCTAGGATCGTGCGTGAAGCGCCAGAATCCAATAATCCAAGAAGCTTATTTCCAAAAATAGAGATCTGGAGATAGGGTCGCTCATCAGGGCCAGCATGACTCAAAATAAAATCTAGAACCGCTTTTGAACAGGAGGCCTCCATAACAAAACTAGTGACCTGAGGATTTTGTCTAACGCACGCTAGTCGGTCTCCTAACGGCGCTGAATTCCGTTTCCCGAACACGAAGGGCACGTCCTAATCGTAACGTCGGGTTTCCCGCAGCGAAAACAATGACGTCTCCTCGGCGAGGGACAATCGATAGAACGATGATTAAGTTGATTGCAATTCCAACAACGCGGTGGAGAAGCACCGACAGGATTATTCAATTTTGCGAAAGAATCTCTAGAGGGAGCGCAATTATCATTGGGCGAAACGGCGATCGTATGAACCCTAGGATGGGCTCTAGGCCTTTGATACGCGAGGTCAGGCTCTAACATGCGACTAACGTTAGTTGGGGGTCCACGAAACCCTTGAGCACGTACGTGTGCATCTTCAATTGCCTTACAAGTCTGGATCAAATTTGCGATAGTATGGATAGTCTCCAGGGCCAAATGTGTTTGGAAATGCGGCAATAAGTTTCGTCGGATCAAGCTAAGCCGCGTATACGTCGAGGGCACCGAAGGTAAACGGCGGAATAAATTTTCCATGACAGCCACGAAGACAGTGACCGGCTCGTCAGCACCTTGAGTGCGATTCCGAATCTCATCCCATAACCCGGACTCATAATCGCAAGGGAGAAAGGCGGCACGCAATGCCCTAACTAAAGCATCCCAATCACATACTGTATCCCTAATCGAACGGTACCAAATTAATGCGTGATCAGTAAAGAATTCGACAGCTGACCGGAAGAGTTGCTCTTTCGAAACACCACGTGCGATACGTAATTCCTCTATTCTTTCCAGAAAACTAGACAACCCCGAATGGCCATCAAAACTAAGGTTCCATTTATTAATCGGTAAGTAATTGTTACAGCGAGACGCGGGTTCAAACGCTTGGGTGCTATTTAGGCCCAAAGGCGATTGGAATGAACGAGGGTTACTAATGCCAGGCAAACTAAATCGGACTTGCGAAGGGAACTCGACAGGAGCTCTAGATTGACTCTGAGGATGATCGTGCGCATCATCGAGACTTTGCTCATCGACCTGCGAAGAATTGTCATCAAAATTTAATAAGTTAGCCACGCGTGAAACCGAAGGTGCTATAGTTTCGCTAACCGACGCTAATTTCACTTCCAGATCATCCATAGCTGTTAAGCAGCGATTATACAACTCATTCCTCCTATCGCACAAAGATCCCGTAGGGTTCAAGCGTTCCAGACGATTCGACACATGCAACAACCTAGTCTGAAGGCGCTTCTAATCGTTGCTATTACGAACAAGATGCCCCAGGGCCGAAATTTCCTCCACTAAAATTCCCAGTTTCCGGAAACAAATATCTAGTTCCTCCTCAATATTCAATTCAATTCCGGGAAAAGATGCGTTCCCAGATTTCTCTAGTCTAATCCGTGCACGCAAGAGCTTACGCTTATCCCCAGAATTACCGTCACAACAGACACCCCTAATTCGCAGTTCGTAATCTAACTCCTCTACAAGAAGCCGATCGATATCCATACTGAATGATTATGACAAGAAAACCCAGTAGAAAATTGACAGATAATAAATAATAAAAGCGCGCGACGCGAAGGCACACGAGGGACGCAACGTGCAAAACTTTGATAACTAATCACGATCAAAGAATGTCTTACTACTAAATTTAGAAAAACAAAACGCGGGCTACCAGCGTACAATCGCAAGAAGTTCTCCAGGCACTTATCAAATAATCCAGAAGCAAAAAAAAAAATTGAACGCGGTCCAATAGCAATAACCTCCGAACCAGAGCACAATTACATAAATTTGCAATATTTAAAATAATGGGTTAGGTTCATGCACAAATCTTAATAACTAATGGAATAAATATAGCTTAAAATACTGTTAGTACAACGCATGCAATATTATCACTAAATATTTAAATCGGCGCAAAACATCCTAACAATTCGAATGCAAAAGAAATGGTTCGCTAGCTACGGTTATCACATTAAATGGCAAAATTTGGAAACGCCAAAGCGCACTTAACAAAAACAGGCCTCACGTTCGGCGCCAAATCCTTCTTGTTAGGCCTTTATGATGTAAGATTCTGGGCAATCTTTCCAAGCAGCATCAAACAATACAAAAGGTACACTTGGGTGCAATTTGCCGGCCGCCGGCTCAATCGGTAGTAGGGGGCGGGATTGATGTCGGTAGAGTTAATGAAGTAAACAAAATGCCCAGCGCCAACAATTTTTTGAAGGTACGACAATTGCACCCCGGTGAACTGTGGAGAAATTGTAAACTCGGTACCTAGCCGATAATACTCCCTGCAAGATGGCTCCGATAAAACAACCGGACCGTAGCTAACACAAATCATATGCAGATAATTTAAAATAGTTTAATTTCATGCAAAAATAAGCTATAACACTTTTACATTGACAATCTTAATTCTAGCATGAAATGAAGGATGAGAGCCGCCTTAATTAAGTAACACATGCACTAAATGTACTTACAGTTTGGACAAACATATACGGTACAACAAGTTAAAAATGGGCCACTTCGTCAGCGGCTCGCTGCGACAGACGTAAAGCTCTGGATCTGGGCGTCGTTGCGTTAGTGGTTCGGCGTCGGCCAAGAACGTTTTGCGGTCGTCGGTGGCCTAGGGGGCCGGCAATAACAACGCCGCTCCCACAGGTCGAAAGGCCAAACCTCGGGACTAATTACGGTACCCTCTTGTGCCCTAATTGTGCGCCGGCGACAAGGAGAAGCGGGCCCGTGAAGGCTCGACAAATCGCCTCGCGGAACGTTGCGGCACGTGGCCCCGCAGGTCCAGCGACTCCAGAGCGAAAACGCAAATTGCGGCAAACACGGCTCGAAGGCGAAATGTTGCCTAGTACGTCTTGCTGTAAGAGGGAAAACAGGGCTCTAATAGAACACGCACGGCCAGGCCTCTCAGCGTGAAATAGCTACTCACCCCAGATGGTTTTTGGGCGCAGAAAAGGAACAGCTCGAAATATGCTAACACCAAATAGATCCGCCTTAGCGAAGGAAACCAAAGTCCTTAATTGCGTTCGGGGGGCTTCATCCACGAAAACGTGAGGGCATTCCTAAGTTCACGTCTCCAACTCGACCAAATAGCCCTAAATAAGCATCCCCGAACTAGTGAATAGCACTAAAGAACTGCTCGCTTCGAAAGCTGGCGAAGAAGACGCGTAGCGAGTCTCGGCCTGCTAATGGTTTTTCCAGATAAAAGCTATCGCCAGAAGACACGGCCGAACGCCAATGCGCAACGCGCGGGAAAATAGCGTTCAAATTCAAAATTATGGCAGGCGGCGCATTCTGCACGTAACAGTATGTCCCCGGATTGAGTTTACAAGATGAAATTAAATTTTATTTTTAGTTTTATATAAAAATGTTATAGGAATTAAAATTTCTGCTTGGTTTGTAGAGAATTTTAAGAAAATTTTCCGTTTTTCAAAAACAAGTCGGCCTTGACACTTAAGCAAAAATTATTTTCTTTTCCGGTAACCTACCCGTTTTGTTTATGATACGGCAAAATATTACTGAGAAAAGTTGTTCAGAATGAGAAATAATGGCCCTATACAAAATATCAGGAAAATACTTAGATTAACCCGTAATTTTTAATAAATACAAGCTATTTTGTTCTTATAAGTTTATTATAATAAATAAATAAATTAAAATATCTTTAATTTTCTAACTGTATTCCGGTCGCTGCACTCGTTTTTCAATACCCTGTAATCTAGGAGACAAATTGAGCTCGCTCGGGAACGAAGTTTCCGGGTACGAGATGTGGGGAGACGATATATCCCGGGAACGAAATGTGGGGTACGAAATGTGGGGAACGAACTTTCCGCAAACCATTTCATCAGGTCCCGAGGCTTTGTTGTTTTTAAGTTCCTTTATTGCATGTTATAATTTCTTGTTGGTTGATTGAATGTTTTTCTATCGATTCTATTGTCATCCTGTTATTAACTAGTAGTTACATGTAAGCTAGATTAGTCTGATTGACTAGCAGCAACGGCAGTAGTAGTATTTTAGTCACCATAATATACAGTGTGGTGCCTAGATATGCCACAATTTTGAATAAAATATAAAATGCAATGCATATACACAAATTAAAACAGTTATCTACAGCAAAATACAACAACAACAAAATACTATCGTCAATAGAACAACATAGATTTAATTTTCTACAAATCTGAAATTGCAGTTCATAGTAGAAATTTTCTATAAGTTGCCTTTTAAGTTGAATTTTAATGTTTTTGGTTGAAGTTTATTTTAGGGTACTACGGAGTGGGTTAAACAATCCTATTCCGAAATTATTATTTAGTGGATGTTTGCAGCAGAATCTATATATCACCTCGATTGCGGGTGCAGTAATCATAGGCATCACCGTTTTTTATGTAACCACCATAATGTTTTTTTATATGTAAAAGATTACAATTTAGTGTTGTTGGCAGTAGCGTTAATATGTTAAATATTTTGAACAAAGGTTTACAACTGTCTAACTGACTCGCCCCCGCCAACGACAAATGACAATCCAAGACACAGTCACATCAGTTAAGTTTAATACGAAACATAGCGAAGAATTTAAAATAAGAAAACGGCTAAGACAAGGCGATCCGCTATCGTGTGTTTTATTCAACCTGGTCCTAGATATGATAATTAGAGATAGTGAGATAAATAGAAAAGGAACTTTATTCTCTAGGAGTCACCAGTGCCTAGCATACGCGGATGATGTGGTGTTACTGGCAAGAAGCAGGAAAGAACTACAGGATGCGGCAAAACAATTAATAGAATCTGCAGAAAAAATGGGTCTCCAATTCAATATAGGCAAGACAAAATACATGGAACTCAAGAACAAGAGCAGCAGCCTAATAAAACAAAATCTCAAGGTTAAGAAGCAAAATGGTAATGAAGATGTGCTGGAATTTGAAGAAGTTAACAAGCCTCAGTCTAAGCTCAGTCTGTAGATTCCACAATGGCGTCAGCGTAAGAAGGGGGGTGGGCGTTACCCTGGTCGATTCTAGTAATTGGTTGGTGTAACTTTTAATGCTTTTATTTCTATGGACACGATTATAGGTACAAACCAAACTTAATATTATGTATACAAAAAAGAAAAAAAATTAAAAAATACGACAAGAAATATATACACAAAAGGGTCCTCTAGACCCGGGCGCTGGGAACGCGGGAGGTGATGGGGCGGCCTTTCTTACTGGCCGGAGGCGGGGAACGCGGCCTGGTCGCAGTCCGGTCCTTCCGGGAAGCAGTCCGGGGCGTGGCTTGGAGCGGGCGCTGGGTGGTCCTCCTGGGACGTTGGCGGACCGAGCAGGCCTCTCGGGGACGGCGGCTTCCTCCTGCGGTTGCAGCGGCGGCGGTGGCGACTGGCGACGGGGCGGCGAGCTGAGAGCAGCGGCGGAGGCAACGTCGGTGGCAGTGCTGATCTCCTTGGCGGAGGCGGCGGTTGGCGGCTTCCTTCTGCGGTTGCAGCGGCGGCGGTGGCGACTGACGACGGGGCGGCGGGCTGTGAGCAGCGGCGGCGGCAACGTCGGCGGCGGTGGTGATCTCCTCGGCGGAGGCGGCGGTTGGCGGCTTCCTTCTGCGGTTGCAGCGGCGGCGGTGGCGACTGACGACGGGGCGGCGGGCTGTGAGCAGCGGCGGCGGCAACGTCGGCGGCGGTGGTGATCTCCTGGGCGGAGGCGGCGGCTGGCGAAAGTGGCTTTCCAAAGACGGCAGGCAGCAGAGTCCAATGCGTGGGATTGGCTCTAAGTCCACGAGGGTGATAGGCTCTGGAGAGGCTGGAGCTGCTAGCTGGTCCTGGAAGCTGAAGTGGCTCGAACTCCAAGTCCCACGAAGGCGGCAGACAGCTAAGTCCAGTGAAACGGCTGTTGGTCCTGGAGCTGAAGTGGCTGCTGGTAGTCCTGGAAGCTGAAGTGGCTGCTGGTAGTCCTGGAAGCTGAAGTGGCGGCTGGTGGACTCTCCTTGGCTGAGTAATTTCTTACTGCCAGCGTCTGACTATTTAAAGGAGCCAGTCCTTTGTCCAACGCGATCTCGACGCTCATTGGTCGAAGTAGAAGGGATGTTTTGCCCGATTTCGATATATTTCGGAATTATAGCCTTTAATTGAGCGGCGTGATCAATTATCAACTTGATTTGAATCGCAATCAATAGTTGTTGAAATGCCGATTCTAACGACACCCAATTTGCTATGTTTTGAGTAAAAATTAGCTCAACTTGGAATTTTTAATTCAGTGTTCCGCGTAAAGCTTAATTAAGTATTATTCTTATGGCGTGTGTTAAAAAGTTTATTATGCTTCGATCGGTTGCGCGCTATTTTTATAAGACTTTTGAGACCCATTACGCTTTTCTGGGATGCTTCCTTCCGTTAATTATACTTTAATTTGTAATATTGTCTCCTTGCCCGCTGTATTTTGTCGTGGCCCGGCTTTCTCCGTTACAAAGGGCCGCTGAATTTTTCGGCCGTTCTCCCGGGCGCGCTCCAGCCGCATGTATTTGCTGTCTGATGGAAAAATTGCTTTTACTCCACCTGTATATGTGCTAGCGCCCTGCGGTTGGTTTTATTAGGTAGCGGTTGATTTTTCCTATCTTCAGGTACCCTTTTGGATTTGGCGCACTCTGATTTAAGCGCGTTTTAGTGATCGAACTGCGTTTATTAATTTTCGCTGCGGCGCCGTTTGGTCGGCCATCCGTTGGCCCTTTTATTGCCGCGGTTTATACTTGCGAATTGGGGGCTTCTTTGAGTTCGCGTGCCGCGATTTATTGTTTTATGGGGGTAACGGTTTTCTTACAATTTTTGTAGGATCGAGGCGATTTGCTGGTGAACAGATGTTTGAGCTCTTTGTTTCGTTCGCCGTGTACTTGGCGACGTAAATTTCCTTTGTTGCCTTGTTCTGTTCACCGATTCATATTAAAGTGGAGAGCTACATGTACCTAGGTATCTTGGTTACCAATAAGCGTGAAGAAGATAGTGAAATCGATCTAAGGGTAGCAAAGGTAATAACTGTGCAGGAGGCTTAAACAAGATATTAAGAGCTAAAGAGATATCCAGAAATATAAAACTTAGAAGTTACAAGTCAGTGCTAAGGCCAACACTAACCTATTGATGTGAAACCTGGGTTATGAACCAGAAAAACCAATCGAAGATAGAAATATGGGAAAGCAAATTTTAAGAAAAATACTAGGTGGAAAAAAGTCAGAGTTATATGAACTGTATGGAGAAAAGACAGTGGGGGAATTTGTTACAAGTAGAACACTACAATGGTTAGGTCATCTGCAAAGAATGGACGGCGGAAGAAATGTTAAAGATGTGGTCTGGAGGGTGCCAGAAGGGAAAAGGAAGAAAGGAACTACTACCCACGGCGGAATTTCGAAACGGCTTGAGATAGAAATATGCAATTCGGTGTGTCAATAGGGTTGAGAATTGTAAACAATTGTGACATAAAAACAATTGAATTTCGTTTCCGGTTTCACCGGAAATGACCTTGACTTTGTTATTTTAAATAGGACACCCTATATATTTTCTCTTTTTATGATACTCTAAACAATTTTAAATAACTTTTGTCTAACATACCCCATGTCTAAAACTAATAGTTTTGGAAATAAAGCCGCTTAAAAATATGCCGTAATTCCTATTTGTTTGTATTTTACGGGAAAACGGAGTAGGCCAGAACAGAGGTTGCTATGGTTTTTAAAAACAATTCAATTGGGGGGTAACTTTGGAATTTTAAATAGGATGACACACTTTTGTTTAGAAAATTCGAATCTACGTAAAAAACTACGTATATGTACAAAATATTTTTTGATTTGCTTTTTCGGTTACGGAATTATAGTGACTAAATTTTGATAGACATTAAAAACTAAATACATTTTACCAATAAATCAAGTTCACTTATTTCAAAATTAGAATTCGTTTCCATAGAAATGCGTTAGTTCTACTTAAGTAAGTTGATAATTTTGACGTTTTAACGAAAATTTCACATTTTTTGAATTTTATAACCTAATAAATTATAATTCCGTAAACAAAAGCGAATCAAAAAATCTTCTGTGGACGTACGTAGTTTTTTACGTAGATTCGAATTTTCTAAACAAAAGTACATCATCCTATTTAAAATTCCAAAGTTACCCCCCACCCCTCAAAACACAGATAGGAGGTAAATGTCAAAAATATGTAAGTTTTTTGCTTGATTTCATTAATTTATTATAAAACAAGCCGAGTGAGTATATAGATCTAGTAATATAGTATATTATTCAACAAGTCATGAAATTGACATACCGTGCGTGTATATTTGAGAAAAGAGGCCAAGCGTATTGAAGCCGAGTGACTTAATACATGAGTGTACGATAAAGTTTCAAGCAAGTTATGTACGCTATTTTTCCCACGAACAAAAAAAAATACATTTTCGCAATTTAATAAATGACAGCTTTGTTGTGACAACTGACAATATTAGTAGATTCTCAATAACTTTTAGGTCAAAATGACCCATTTTCAGAATTTTTTAGGTTAAAATGACCTCGTATTTAGCCCGCTGCATAGCTGTAAATTGTGCATTTTTTTTATAACAAACACGTTCGATATGGTAACGACCGGGTGAATGATATTGTCATTTTTCGTGGCTACTTGACTGTATGGAAACTGCCCCTTTGTATGTGAGTGTGAGAAATAGATATTTATGCATTAAGGGAGATATGAATATGTTTTTTCCTTGAGGTTGACATGTGTTACAGACCAAGGGCCTCTGGACCGAAGTCTGTAAGTCAACCGAGGGTAAAAAATATGAATAGCTCCCGTGGTGCATACAATAAATTATTTACTAGCATATTAGTAACAATAGTATGAAATTTCAAAATGTCATAATGACATTTAAAATTAGAATATTTAAGTAACATCAAGGGTTGCCTAAATGTATGGTTGCTAAGATATGGCCTATAGTTGCATGGTTACCAAGAGTTTGAGGGAGAAAAAATTTGACAGGTCCCTTGGGAGTTATGAGTAGCTTTTCATATTTTGTTTCTATGACGAAGATGTACAATATCACGTTGCTAGTAAATAAATATATTTTTTTGACGTCGGTAGTGAAGAACGTCGACATCGTCATTAAATTCGAGAAATTGGCAGTGAGGTAATCCATTGTTTTACGACTTTTTGTAGGCGGCGCGGCGGGGCGATAGGTAAACGTCAACCGACGTCAACATAACCTACAAAAGTTGGTTAAAATATTGTAATTTCGTGATTTCTCGATTTAAAGAAAACATAAAGTACCCCTTGGCACTGAAATTTCTTTTTATATCTCATGTGATGTATTTTCCTGGGTCCTACGGGCCTTGGCAACTAAATTAACATTTGTGATAAAAAGCTAAACTTCAGTGCCTTGGTATACAAACTACAATTTTTTTAACTCGACAGTGAAGAACGTCGAAATCGTCATTAATATACTAGAAATGGGCAGTGAAGTAATCCATTGTTTTACAACCTTTTGTAGGTGGCAGGGCTACGGATAAACGTCAACCAACGTCAACATAACCTACAAAAGTTAGTTAAAAATGTCGTAATTTCACGATTTCTCAATGTAAAAAAACATGATGTACCCCTCGGTTCTGAAGTTCCTTTCTACCCCCATGTGGTTTATGTGCCTTGGTCCTACGGGCCTCGGCAATTAAATTCGTGATAAAAAGTTAAACTTCAGTGCATTGGTATACAAATACTATTTTCCACTTCCACATACGAAAGTGGCAGTTCCCATACGGTCAAGTAACCTAAAAACTACTGAAAATATGTCATTTTGACATAAAAATTACGAACAATCTATTGACTTGTCAGTTGTCACAATAAAGATATCATTCATAAAATCGCAAAAATGTATATTTTTTGTGGTCTTGGAAAATATAGCTTACATAACCCGCTCGGAAGTGTATCGTAAGCTCGTATTTTAGTTCACTCGGCTTCGCCACTCTTCGCCTCGTTTCTCAAATATACTCTCACGGTCTCACGAAATACGTCACTTTCGCAGCTCGTTTAGTAATATACTGCTACGTCGCATTCCTGAAAAGCACATAAGAAAAGTGATTCTTCAAGTCGTCATTATGAGATTCTGGGGATATCAAACTTGACACTCTATTGCACTTGTTATTGTCAATACGTTTTTAATTATATTTTATTTTGTTTTCTGTTTATTATCAAACTCCAGAATGTCTTTACTGATTTTGTTTTTTATATACCTACTCGTTTTTTTTAAATTGAGCGTTAACGTCTGTGTAATTACTCAAACATCTCCAATCGATATTAAGAAATGCATTATACAGATCAATAAAGTTAGCTTTTTTAAAATTATAGGTTTTCGTACTAGCATTTTTAGGAAAAATTGCTTCAGAATTGAATTTCAGGTGAAAATTTATATTTAAGGCCGGATGATAATTATCCTCCGCAACAAAAGGAGTAATATCACGAAGAACGTCGTTACTAGTGTTTGAGAGAATAAGATCAAGAAGTCTACCCTGATGGTTAGAGACTATGTTGCATTGTTGCAGATTTAGAAAATTCATTAGATTATACAGGGTGTTATTTAAGTACGTGGCCAAACTTCAAGAGGTAATTCTTTGAGCGATTCTAAGACGAAAAGTTTATATAAACATAGGTCCGGTAATGCTTCGTTTTCAAGATACAGGGTGTCAAACTTTTTTTAAAAAATCATTTTTTCGTAAAAATTTTAATAATCCTTCAGCCGATTTTGTTGAAATTTGTCAGTGTTATTTATGGTAGAAAGGGGCTAATTGAGCCCTAACTAGATTAAAATTATTAAGTTCAGTGGCGTCCCGGTGGGCACCTTAACCAATATTTTTGACAATAAAATGGGCGCCACTGACTTCTTTAGAGCTTTTTCGCATTAAGCAGCTAAAAATACAACTTTTTTGTCTCTTTATTTTTTTTTTCGTATCTTGCTCCGTTTTCGATAAAAAAATAAAAATAACTTTATTGCATGTCTATGGACAGCAAAAAAACATTTTTTAATAATTAATAAAACACAAAAAATATTTTTTAGCTAGCTGTAATTTTTATAACAATTTCTAAGACTAAAATAGACTATTGATATGGAAAAAAAATAACAGGTATAGTATTCCAACCAAAAATTGGAAAGCTATTTAAAATCAAGTACACCATGGAATGTGTAAGTCATGTCTAAGTTGGTTTCATACAATCAAGAAATTATTTTCTAATGTCAAGCAGCTTTCACGTTATGACAGTTCATCACTTCATCTGTAAATTGTACATCTAACTGTTCCAGTACCATTTTACATGATTTAATTAGGTACTAGGTTGTTTAACAGCAATTTTTAAAACCGTATGCTAGCATAGATAATGTTGAAAAACGTATATCTCTTCCAAAATTTCTAATGCATATGTCAAATTTGAAGGTTATTATTGAAATGTCACTGAATGACCATCAAACAGTCATTTTATGAATTAAATTACGAAGTGACTTACTGTTCTCAATGCTGGCCTGATTTTAAATAGCTTTCCAATTTCTGGTTGGAATACTATACACCCCAGTTTTTGATAGTTTGGTAGTTTTAATTTTGTATTATGTTGTCCCAGGGACATACAATAAAGTGATTTTTATTTTTTTTCTCAAAAACGAAGCAAGATACGAAAAAAAATAAAGAGACAACAAAGTTGTATTTTTAGCTGTTTAATGCGAAAAAGGATATAAAAGTTCTAAAGAAGTCAATGGCGCACATTTTTTTGTCAAAAATATTGGTTAAGGTGCCCCCCGGGACGCCACTGAATTTAATAATTTTAATCTAGTTAGGGCTAAATTAGCCCCTTTCTACCATAAATAACACTGACAAATTTCAACAAAATCGGTTGAAGGATTATTAAAATTTTTACGAAAAAATGATTTTTTAAAAAAAGTTTGACACCCTGTATCTTGAAAACGAAGCATTACCGGACCTATGTTTATATAAACTTTTCGTCTTAGAATCGCTCAAAGAATTACCTCTTGAAGTTTGGCCACGTACTTAAATAACACCCTGTATATTAAGTTACATTTGCTGTTCATGATATCAGAACTATTGCAGTCAGGTATATTGCGGAATGTTTCTCTAAGATTGAGAACCTGAAAGCAAAAAACCATGCGTTACAGAGCGAAAATGTTCAATTAAAGAACCGCGTCAACGATTTGGAACAATACTCGAGAATTAACTGCCTAGAACTCCATGGTATTCCAGAAGTTAAGGGCGAGAATTTAGTTACGGTGATGAAATCAATGGGCAATGCTACTGGGTTTAAGATGGAAAACGATATGATACATGTAGTGCACCGTTTTGGCCATGATGCTAATCGCCAAGATCACTCGAGAGGAATTATATTAAAATTTGTACGCAGAACAGACAAAGATGAATTCATGCGCTGCAAAAAAGTCAAGAGAAATCTTACGGTAAGCTATCTATCAATTACTGAAACACCGGTACAAAATAATGCTATTTAAGTAAACGAATCACTAACACAGCAGAAGAAATGTATCTATTTTAAAGCTCGTGAGTATAAACGAGACAATAACATTAAATGTCTTTGGTGTCGCAACGGCAAGATCTACCTGCGAGCAAAGGATGAGAGCAAAGTATTTATAATTAAATCCGTTGAAGATTTTAAAGGTGTCCACTAGCATTTCCGACTTAAATATTTATTATCAAAATGCACGTGGAATTAAAACAATAACTAGTACATTTCTAAATAGTGCTCTCTCTGAAAACTTTGATATTGTGATATTAACTGAAACCTGGCTTAACTCGAGTATTTGTGATAGTGAAGTCTTAGACGATAGATATACCGTGTTTCGTCGTGACAGAGACTTGCAACGTACCAGGAAATGTGACGGTGGTGGGGTTATAGGGGCAATAAAAAATAAATATCCAAGTGTCAGGTTAATAGACTTTGAAACCAATCTCGAAGAATTTTGGGTAAAAATTAAATTGGATACTGATCTTATTATCTATGTGCTGTGTACTTTCCCCCTTCAAGTGCATATGCTGATTACGCTATGTTATATAACACGTTTGAGAATTACGTTGATGTTATTCATCACAAGCTGTTGGTGATTGGTGATTTTAATTTACCTTACTTGTATCCTAGTACTAACATTAGGTATAATTTACTTCAGAACGGCTATTTGAATTTTATTAATTTTTTTTAACCTAACGCAGTATAATAGTGTAAGCAATTCGACGGGTAGGATATTGGATGTTGTATTGTCCAACATACATGTTGATGTTGTTAAATACAATACTCCTTTTGTTCAAGAAGATGCACTGCATCCGTCTCTTGAATGTTCTTTACACTGTGCCAGAGTAAAACCTGAAAATAACTTTGCTGGTTAGCAATATATCTATTAAAGAGCAAATTTTCTTGAGCTCTATCATAGGTTACATCAAACAAATTGGCATATTTTAGATAAATTTGCAAATGTTAAGTTAGCTGTTGAAAAATTCTATGAATTATTTGATTTGGCTCTTAGTGTCTCCGTTCCTAAATCTAGATCATTAAAACACAGATATCCTCCATGGTTTACGCCTTCTATTGTTAAAGATATAAAAAGGAAAATTCGTTTGCACAGAAAATGTAAGAAAAAACCGTTGTGTGTACGTGGAGGTTAGGAAAAAGGTTAAAAGAGACATACATACTGCATATAAAAAATTTTGTGCATCGGCCGACGAGTTCATTCTGACTGCACCTGAACATTTTTGGTCATTTATTAAAAATAAACAAAAAACAAAATCAGTTCCTGCTAATATGCACGTTAATGGTACATACTTTAATAACTATGCAGAGACAACTAAAGCATTTGCAGATAATTTTCACTCTGTGTACACTCAGGACGATATAGATATGGACTCGGAGGAAATGTACAATGGGGGTAGCTTTGGCATTGGCCATATAACTGTGGGAGAGACGATACTAGCTTTGCGTTCTCTCAAACCCAAAGCAGCTGTTGGTTTTGATGGAATTCCCATTTACATATACAAGGCGTGCTCAGAGTTTCTAGCTTTCCCTATGACAACTTTATTTAATCTTTCTTTGCAAACTCATACTTATCCTGATAAAAGGAAAATTTCCAAAGTGTGTCCGGTTTACAAGAGTGGCGATAAAACCAATCTACTTAACTACAGACCCATATCTATACTTCAATCAATATCAGAGGTATTTGAAACCATTTGATACAAAAAAGTATTTTCTTATGTAAGATCACAAATATCTAATACGCAGCATGGGTTCATGCCAAATCGCTCGACCGTTACGAATTTGTATCCCTTTACACAAAAAATACCTAAGACTTTAGACGATAACTTACAAGTCGATGTTATATACACCGACTTTGCCAAGGCATTTGACAAAGTAAATCACACTATTTTACAAAAAAAATACACCACTTAGAATTTTCTAACAATTTTATTTAATTTTTTAGTTCTTATCTTAGAAACAGAAGACAATGTATGGTCTATAAAAGTTATGTTTCGAAGAAATACAATGCAGCATCCGGTGTACCTCAAGGTGACAATTTAGGACCGTTGTTATTTCTCTTATTCATTAACGACTTGCCCATTGTCATTGAAAATTCGGAGTACGCATTGTTGGCGGATGATCTTAAATTGTGGAAGGTGGTTGAATCTACCAATGATTGTCAGGCATTATAAAATGTTGTTGATAAGATTTATAAATGGAGTCAAGAAAATACATTATACTTTAATATCAATAAATGCTCTACACTAACATACCGTCTGTTCTATAAAAAAGGCCCCGTCTTCTAGCTACTTTATTATTTATTTTACACCCAATATACCTTATATCAAATCAAATGGCACATAAAAACCTACATTTTAACACTATCAAAAACTTTTTATCTTCAATTGTTTCAGAGTGGTGACGTCACGTGCAATTTTTTTAAATGACGCTGTATATATTTTTTTACATTTTCTGGTAGAGGTTTTTTTTCTCTTTTCAACAATATAAATATTTTATGCCCTTACATAAGAAAATTTTCGAGAAAAATTAAAAAACTTTTTTATCGGTGGGAGGCCACCATACAAAACTATAAACAACAGTGTAACTCAGAAAAACAAAACAATAAACACTTTAGATTATTCTGAAATCTGACAGTTAAAGCGTTTGGCTACTATTTGTTTTGTTTTTCTGAGTTACACTTTTGTTTACAGTTTTGTACATGGCCTCCCACTGTGAAAAAGTTTTTGTAATTTTTCACAAAAATTTTTTTATGCAAGTGCATGAAATATTTATATTGTTGAAAAGAGAAAAAAAACATCTACCAGAAATTGTCAAAAAATATATACAGTGTCATTTAAAAAAATTGCACGTGACGTCACCACTCTGAAACAATTGAAGATAAAAATTTGTTGATTGTGTTAAAATGTAGGTTTTTATGTGTCATTTGATTTGATATAAGGTTTATTGGGTCTAAAATAAATAATAAAGTAGCTAGAAGGCGGGGTCTTTTTTATAGAACAGACTGTATACTAGAAAGAAAAACATAATTAGATTTACGTATAACATGAATACTAGTGCACTTTCAGTTAAAAATGAAGTAATGGATTTAGGCGTTACGTTTGATAGCTCACTCACATTTTGCAATCATATAAACAAGCAGTAAATAAATCTTTTAAACCGTTGGGATTCCTGATACGCAACAGTTTTAACTTTAAAAATAATTCAACCTTAGTAAAACTTTATAACTCATATGTTCGCTCGGGATTATAATACTCTGCAATTATATGGTCGCCAACGTATACTGTCTACAAAGTTCAAGTAGAAAGAATCCAGAACGTTTCATACGGTTTTTGAAATACAAATCAACGGCTATATATCCTTTAATAACACCTTCACATGCTCAGTTGATTGACGAATATAAACTGCAGTCTTTAGAAACGCGTCGTTGTATTTCATCTTTAATATTTTTACATCGAGTGGTACATTCCAAGATTGATTGTTGCTCCACAATTTTATGCATCTAAATTTTCTTGTACCTAGAGTAACATCTCGCTTTTGAGTTTATTTTTTCTTGGATAAACCAAGAACCAATATCCTACGCCACTCACCTTTATATGTAATTTGCAGTGTAGCTAACTTACTGTCCCAAGAAATTGACATTTACAATGGAAACAAAAACATTTAACCATGATTGTATTTGCGCTCTCCACCGGCCCAGCATTGTAGAGTTACCCCACTAATTAGAAACAGAAATTGTTTTATTTTTTTTTTCATTTTCAAGTTTTTATTTACTTTTTAAGTTTTTGTCAATTCGGTATGGTACGTTATTTTTTACATTTCTACAAATATTTACATTTACTTTCTTAATTTGTTCAAATGCAGGAGTATATTAGGTGCGAATATATTTAAATCAAAATTTAGTTTATGCAATTACATGACGTCATATTGTTTTCTGTTATGCTTGTAGTAATTAGACTGTAGCCTAATTCTAGTGCTTTAGAACTGTTGGCAGCAGTTTAAACAAATGAATAAATTTAAATCACCTAATATCAACACATTTCCATTACGTCAACAATCCACTTGTTCAAAGTATTCAATCAACTCACAAAAATGCGTGAGTGTAGTGCTAGGTGGAATATAGACAAGTACATAAAAAAACTAAAATTAATAAAACTCTTACAGCCTATGACGTCAATAGAAGGTACATCATTAGTTAAGCAGCATTAATGTAAAGGTAATGTAATTATAGTGTAATTATTTTTATTATTCTATAAAATAAATGCCTACGAATTATTTTAAATAATCGCTCAAATAATAAAGTCTATATTTTAAAAAGTACAGAGACACTTTTTCAAGCATCCTAAAAATAAGTTAAAATCTGTTTTAAAAGCAAATTTCTTTCCTGAGGGTAGTGACAAATGATGCGACGCAACGACGTTTTTCTGTGCTCTGGTGGAGGAACACGAATTTTCAAAAAAGCATTAAGTAATCACCAAAACAAATTATTTCGCCGGCGTGAAAAAGAAGTCTTTGACTTACGCTTCTGGAATTAAAACAAACTTAATTCCCCAACTCTTCCAGCAAAAACATTTCCATAATAATTTAATTTATGTCGCGCACATCAAGCGCCACTTGCAGCCGCCGGTGTTTTTGTGGACTTAACCTACATTTTTTACCATTTGATGTACTTGTGGACAAACTGGGCCAAAATAAAAACATTTGTATAAATCTCGCCGCGAAGACACAGCGGACGTACGCCAACTTCCGTAATAAATGTGCGGCTCGAGGGAACTCGAGCTCGCCCGACAGCTTTCGCATACGTAAAAGCTCACGAGCTGGAGCTTTCAGCTTAGTTTCATCCGGAATTCGGTGTAAGTATTCAAGTGGAAATTGCATACAAAGTCAACCACGCGGGCGCCTAACCTCCACAGAGCTGCTTCCAGCTGTTAACCGAAACTCGTGGGCCGATTTAGTATTTTCGATTCGGATTCAGTGGCTGCAGGAGCTCTGCTTCCAGCAGGAAGTTGTACGTCTGTTGTAACCTTGCTGACAGGGTGGTTGCTCTAATGTTTTCGGGTTTAATGTCAGAGGTAAGCGAGCAATGTTTGATGTTACTTTGCTGATAATTGGTTCTTTTGTGCTTGCATTCGTAAACAAGATATACTTCTATATTTAGAAAATATGAGCATTTCAAGAAAAAAATATATCAAGAGGCATCACTGTTTTACAATGTTATTATAACGCCCGTATCGAGTAATTTGCTCATAAAATACAATTTTCGGAAATCTTTGCCGTTCATATTAAGTATGAGGAGCAGTGAAATAATTAAATATTTATTCTAAGAAAACCCATATAGGTATAACTAGTCTTCAAATTCTAATATTTAAGAACAAACACGTTTTACCACTTACACATTTTCTTGTAGCGAATGGGATTACTGATTAGCCGTAACCGCCATCTCTTTAAAATTAAACACCTGGGTTATTCACGTAAAGCCGGTGACGGTCCTTTATTGGTATTAATTGCTCCAGTAAAATTTCCTGTCATTTTCAATAGTTTGCCTAAAAGCCATGTCAAAATATTAGAGGTTGCTAATGTTCGCTTATAAGAAAAAGTGGCAGTTGCTGTTATTAAATAGAAATGCTACTACAGTACATAATTGCATTTACCGGGATTGTCTGATTATCGAACTACAAAGAAAACATATGGTAAAGGTAACTTAAAAATATTTTAGTATCGCCAATATTCTCAAAGCTAAAATAGGTAACTCACGTCCCTCCCCTTACACAGGGTTCCTGTAAATATATGTCTGAAATTTCATCTAAAGGGACACAATTTTTATTAAATTAGGGTACCATAGAAAAGCTAAATTTGGTGGAATTTGGCGATATTTTTATGGTGAATTAGATGACGTTGGAATTTTTTATGTAAGGTTCAGGAAGCATAATTTGAAGAACTTTTATATAAAAATGATGATTGCGTTTGGAACCGTCGGGAGTGCTTTCGAGAAAATCAAGCATAACAAGTAACGTTCACTTATTCATTACAAATACAAAATTAGCTCATAATTAATGTTACAATTATGTGAAATAGTTAAGCATAACAAAATGTGTTCTATTTTATACGTCGAAGTCAGCAAAAATAGATACAAATATCTTAACGTGGCTAATGATACTGAAACCGTAAAAGGACAAACGCAGTAACGTGCATTACGTCAATAAAAAAAAAACTTAAAAATCCAGCCGGTGGGATTCGAACTCGCGGAATCCAAATGCTACTGTCATTTCTGGGTCACGAGCCCGTACCTATTACGTTCGCCTACGAGTGGGTTATAACGGACGAGGTAACGAAAGGGCCGAGAAAGAATAGTGAAAAAATCACCTTCAGATATTTCTACAGATCTTCGCGTTTCAGGGTGTCTAGATGACGAAAAACATGTTTTCTTGATTTCGTCTGTCTATTCGTCTGCCTGTCCGTCTGTGTGTTCGTTTGTCTGTATGTCCATCTCTTGAGCGGTACAGCTAAACAGCTATTTGATAGAGGAAAACGATAGCTTTCATGCGGATTATATGTTTACGTGGCTGAAAACCGTTTGTCAAATATATGCACGGTGAGCATAGTAAACATATAATAGTTTGTCTATTTTTACTTTAACCCAAATACAGTTAAGTAATACTTTGCATATAGCTCATGTTTTTGCAGTTCACGAAAAATGGCATATTTGGACCCAACATACAGAATGAACACTCTGCTTATGTCTTGTCGTGAGCGCGTCGTTTAGACTGCTGTCGTAAGCTCATAACATGAGATTCCATGGTGTAGAGTTAGAGCGCCGGCAAAGCATCGCGGTCCGTGTCGGAGCCAGAGCTCGAATTCTACGGGTTTCTTTTATTTAAAAATTGATGCTATTCACATTCTTACGAGGAGAGTTTCGTGTAAATATCTTTACAGATTTTTTCACGATTGCAATACTTCCTTCGTCTTTTAGATGAGGGAAGTAAAAACTCAAGTAAAATACCTACAGTTAATTTATTTGGTGATAGCATTACAGTTTAAATTTATATAGAATCGTCCACAATTACATTAACAATACATTGCTCTTAAATATTTGTTACTAGCTTTTTCAAGTTGCTAAAACGTTGCCTTTGTATACGAAGGACCAAACATAGCAGAGGAATTACGACTCTTCATTTGACACTGAACTACATTGTTAATGGTGAATAGAGGAAATACGATTTTAGTTTAGGTAATACATATTTATTGTTTTAATGCTAAAATTAGAGTACAAGATAGAATGTTTATATCTATAATGCAATATTGTGAACTAATCTTCTTTATTGATAAAGTTTTAAAATGTTCCATTATTTTCAATTTTTATTAAAGATTAGAGTTCATTTCAAAATCACGGCAGACCATGAATTAACATTTTTTACCGGTGTAAAGGTAAAACCCAATGGAAGCAATGTGACACTGACATAAATCGCAATATAATTAACACAAATGTAAATTTAGTTGAAACAACAGAATGTTTAAGAAAAAAGTCCTGCTGATCCACTAAAAACTGCAGCTAGAAAATGTTTTGAAGAACTAAAAACTCAAAACCACAGTTATTAACTGGAAGAAATTATGTCAATTTGATAAGAGTAGCATTTCCTCTTTAAGCATTGCAAGGCCTGACTGTTTGACACTGTCAAAAATACATGTGTATAATTATGGCCTGCTATATGTTATGTAATTTCGAAATTTTACTGAATTGTATTCAAAAGTCAGTTGTTCCAATTTCCAACTAAACCATTTGATAACAAAAGATCTTCCCCAAAAATTCGCTAGATCTAGCTTTTTTTTAATGAATAAAACTTGATAGCAAGTTGCCAACTTCGCAAGTAAAATTTAGTCGAGCTGAAGAACAGCAAATGAGCGCAAAGGATTTTAAATTCCTGAAGACGAAGTGGCTCTGAAAGGTACCAAGGCAGTACATCATTTATTGTCCCTGATACAGTAGATTATGTTTGACAGATGAAAAACTGTTTTCCGCAAAATTTTCATTTGTCAACGTTAATAAACAACTGCTATTTGTTCAACAAGTGCTAAAAGTGGACGTTCATGCACGGGACATGTTCTCATGCATAAACACTTTTGTAATTTATGTCATAGTAAAGAGATGGCCTTGACGCTCAAGTGTCTGTTTCTGCACCTAGTAGCTGTCAAAGTTAGTTATCAAAGACAATTATAAATGTACACTTTTTAGTTTATTCATTACATAATGCTTTAATTATTTAAAAAACACTTTACCACTAACGAAAGAAGTAACTAGAATAACTTTACAACCTCACTTTCATTTCTAAATTCTAAATTCAACAGCAGCTGTTTACTTTATAACACATGTGCTAAAAGTAAACAGCTGATTTCATTTTTAACACGCTGAATTATAATACATAGTTATTTAGACCACAAGTGTTAGAAGTGCAACTTTTTTTACAGACACGCTAACACGAGTTGTCTATAACATTTTTTAAAATTTCATATTCACATCCAAGTCTATTTTGTATAAAATTTTATTTGCCTTCATTTTAGTCAAGTGCGTTAGTTAGTTCTGGTAACTAAGGAAACGTCTATTTAAAATCGTTTATTCCTAAATTAAAAGCAATGTGTCACTTTTTTTCACTAAGTGAACACACACCGAAATTAATTTAAAAAAGCCTACTCTTTTAAATGAAATTATAAAAAACGTAATTTTTTAATGAAAAAAGCTAACGCTAAAAGGCCTACTTTTAGTAGTGGTCGTAGGAAAAAAAAGTTTTGTTTATCTTTTTTGTAGTTAAAATGATTGACTTAACTGTATGACGTATGATTGAAACGTTAAACAAATACAGGCAAAACAGAATACATGTGTGTAATGGAACAACAGGATAACATCCAGATTGGAAATTATACTACCGGGTGGCCATAAATATCTGAGATCCCGGTAGCCATGGAATTAGCTACTTATAAATGTTGGTTTAGTATTATATTTCAATTACAATAAGTATTGGTACCTATGTAATGTAATAAAATGGAATAAGAGGAGGGGAATGTGCCCCGGATTCTGCAGTTTAGCCTAAGACTCGAGTATAAAGATGTCCTGTTTTAACTCCATACTTATTGAAATCTGTAATAATATTTGACAGATAGGAATTTTAGTTGTGATGACATTCATGACATTTAGTTTAGTTGGATTCATCACTTTAATAAAGCGGTGTTGATTCCAAAGGTAATGTGATATCAGATATTTATGGCCACCCGGTATAAGGCTATGATAGATACCAAGTAATTTTTTAAAAACTCAATTGCAGCTGGCCCTGGATAGCCTGAATCAGTTGGCAGTACTGAAGTGTATTGTCAGTCTATGTCAAATTCGAGATTTTCAGGTTAAGTTTTGCGTCAGTCTGTGTCGAATAACAAACAAAACGTATCCTACTAACTTCGAATTTGACATAGACTGACAATGCACTTCAGTACTGCCAACTGATTCAGACTGTCCAGGACATGCTGCAATTGGGTTTTAAAAAAATCACTCCGTATCTAGAAGCAATAATAACGAAGAAAATAACAACAAGAGTCCTGCCTAGTATATAATATGGAATAAAAACCTAACGAAAGAGACAAAGAAGAACATATATTGTAGTATTATCTAAAGCATTGTGCTATATGATGAAAGCGTGACCCGTGACTAACACAATTAGAAACAAAATACTATCGGTGGAGCTATATTTCTGTAGAGGAAGTCTACAAAATGCAGAACTAGATAGGTGGAGACCAGAAAAGATCTGGAAGAAAGTGGAGATTTAATCTTCTATAACAAGAAACCTGTAGAACCGAACATTTAGATGGTGTGGCCATATGAAGAGAATGACAGAAAGAAGATGGTCAAAAAGTTTTTTCAATGGTCTCCTAGAGGAAACAGAAAAAAGGGGTACACTTAATTTAAAATGGAAAACACATGTACACAGAGAAGAACCTACACGTGGAAGACTGAGAAGACCGTTGAATATGGAGAAATTCCAAACTTCTTTATTGCGCCAGGTAACCATTATTAACGCTAAGAGCAAATACAGAAAGATTAAACCATGGATAACAAATACATTAATATGGTCATTACGTAATAGAGATGCATTGTATAAACGTTCATTAACCAATCCTGAAAATATTAATTTGGTGAATTGATGTAAAAATTATAGAAATAAATTAACAAGTTTAATTAAAATAACAAAGGATAGCTATTATTAAAGGAAACTAGAACGAACACATTTTAATCCAAGGACGACATGGAAAATTATTAAGAAGGTAACTGGTCCACAGACAAAATCAAATATTATAAATACATGTTTCAGGAAATAAAATATGTGATACTAAAGATATTTGTGTCCATTTTAATAAATTTACAAATTTACAAATATTACAAACGTTCCTGAACTCTCGGGTTGTCATAACCCTAACTCAATATATCTCACTCCTGTAACTGAAGTCGAAATGTAGAAACATATCAACTCTCTAAAAAATTATGGAACTGCAGGAAATGCTTAAAATAGTTAACAGTTTGGTAAAGAAACTTAGTTCTTATATAGTAAGTCCTCTAAAACACAGAACAATAATCTTTGTTGTAAAAATGGCAAATCTCCTGAAATTTATAAAACTGGCATAACAATTTACAAAAGCGAAGATAATTCGCTAACTGCGAATTATCGTTCTCTTACAAGTAGTATAGGGAAAATATTTTAAAAAAAAGCTATTAATAATAATTATTTCTTGAACAAATTTATAGTGATTTCACCAAAACAGTTTGAGTTTAGGAATAACTGGATACTGATGATACCATATTTGAATTTATATCAATTTCTGAATCTTTCAAAGGGGTTTGATACTGTTAACCGTCTCACCCTCTTTAGAAAATCATGTATATAACACTGGAATTAGAGGTCCCGCAAAAAGTTTAATTGAATCATATTTGTCAGGCAGGAGACAAATTGTGAACGTGAATAATGTTAAAAGTAATGTACTTCATCTAAAAATAGGCGTGCCCTAAGGACCAGGCCTGGGACTAATTTTGTTTCTTGTCTACATAAACTATTTAGTTAAACTGGACTTTGACTGTAATATAACATCATTTGTCGATGATACTGCAACTAATTTCATCATATACATGAGATGATGTGATTAGATGGTAGGGAATTGCACGGAAATTTTTAAACACAAACTTGATCTTGGTAGTTATCACTAAATCTACATAAAACAAAATTTATAACTTTGTCCTTATGCACAGCACCTGAGCATAAAGTTGATGAAATAAAGGTACATCCCTTAACGTGTATTGAAAAGAATAGAGTTTGCTACTCCTAAAATAAAATATCTCCAATTTAAAATGGAAATGCCATGTTGATGAACTAGCTGGAAAATTAAGAAAAATTATTAATAAATTTAAATTACTTACTGAAAAATCCATTAAATCGCAACTCGTCTACTTTGCTATAGTAGAGTCAATAATTATAGTTTTTGGGGGGAGAGCGGTTATTTCTAACAGTCATTTGCGCAATCTAGACATTGTTCAGAAATCGATTATAAAAATTATGTTTCGTAAAGATTACTACTATCCGTCTAATCTATTATTTAAAGAAACTCAACTCAGTAGTATTATAGTACGTCTACAAAGTATCCGAAAAAAAGTTATTTTTTCCCGCTGCTGATCATGTAAGTCAGTGATACAGCCTTAGTAACAAAACGTGTAAGTCGGTGATTATATTTGTTTGCTGCTTTTCCTTGACAACGGAACTTAATATTATGAAGTTCCTATGATAACAAAATTAGCAACGCAAGATGCAGACTTAGACGTTTTGTTCATAATTGCATGTGTTTATGTGACACTCACAGATAACACGACTTACAAAAATTAATCCTGGTGACAGGTGATAAACCAAACGATTTGTTCAAAAATTTAGAAAAATTTCGATAAGCAGCGGGAAAAATATAATAGGATAACTCGGAAAGTATCGCCTATACATTTTCGGCAGGCAACAAGCCTTGGCTTCGCCTTGGCTTGTACTTGCCTACCTCAAATGTTAATAGGACCTTACATTCCTTGTTACTTAAATAGCTGTTTGTTTAGCTTTTTAAAAATAACGTATTTGACATATAGGATTGTCTTGTGTTTTATCCATGACCTACTACCCTGACAATGCGCACACAAAATTTTAGAGGCTTATGACTTTTTAAAAGGAAGTTTCATGACACTTCTTAAAACTACAAAATTCCGGATACTTTCTAGACGTACACTTACGATCATTGAAAATGAACAGGGTTATAAAACACATGTTACACATTTGAAACAATGTTTTTAAAAGGCTACTATAATTTTCAAAAATGAATTTAAGTATTCGATGTAAATAATATTTTTGATCATGTATATACTATTCAGAAAACGTAAATCAACTACTACTATAGTATGTTGATTGCATAGCCCTGTTCATTTTCAATTATTCTTTGTGTACTATATATTTACAAGTAATGGCAGTATTTACACTCAAACACCAAAATATTTTTATGGTCTTGGAGTTTAAAATCAAATTAATAAGGTTAAAAGAATACAGTATTAAAAATTAGAGAGGTGAATTTAAGTATGAAATGGATATCCACATTATTAAAATGTATTTGGTAAAGAAAAGAAAAAGAATTTAAAATTCAATTGCATGAAGCTACATAAGAAACAGTAGGATTTTAACATAATTTAGTTTATCTGAAATGAAAATGCAGAATTAATGGCAAATACTTTTTCCAGATATAACATTTAACATAGTGGGTATTAGACAAATGTAATAAATTCTATAGTGTTTTGGGCTATGAAATATATGGTAAACTAAATCACTAAGGAGATATTTATGTATCAGTATCTAAAAATAATTTTATACAAAAACATGTAACATGTAAGCGGTTGAAATTATGAAAATATACCCTTTATGAAAGTTTTAAAAAGCTGTTTGGAATATAAAAGGGTTATAAATGAAACTAAAATTGGTGTAAATAAGAAGTAAACTCCAAAAGATTAAAAGATGTAAAGAATAAGAGGATTAAAATAAATGGATGTGAGAGAACGCCTCAGTAATACAGTTATAATATAGAAAAGAAAATTTCTGGAAGGATATGCTAAACTGAATTTATTGTCAAATTACATTGCATCATATGAATTGGAGACCAAGGAATGGTTTTTACTGGAAGTGGTTTACATCGAAATTATTGGTAGGTGCTTTATAGTGTTTTTGCCAGGAAGTCTTTGAGGATGCAGGTGTGTTTTTGGCGAACTTCGTGCAGGCATTGTTTTTTGGAAGTTGGGAGATCTTGGTGGGGTTGCTGGATGCGTTGAGCTTGGTAGAGGAGAGTGTCGAGTTCAATTACAGGCGATAGAATACAGGTATTTAAATAAAAATTTATAGAAAATATAGAAAGAGTGAAATGAGGTAATTATAATTAAGGCAGTACTTACCATTTGATATAGTTGAATGACAAAAATATAACGAGAGAGTATTTGTAATTAATTTTGCACTGAAATAATTTGAAGTGTCAGGTGACAGACGTACGAGTTGTCATAAAATAAGAAAATCGAATTTTAGAATAGAAGCAGCTTAGATTATAAAGAATCCGACCTGTGTTTCAGTCAAGTTTTTTTCTACCGGAGCTAGCAGTTATTATTAATGATCTTGATAATCCATAATTATAAAAGGACCAATGAGTTAATTGAAATTCAATTTTAATAGAATTAATTGAGAATAAACGAAAGTAAGTTTTAAGTCAATTATAACATAACATAGGCGTTACAACGTAGAGTTATCATTACAATATATTACAAAATCCTATGCATGACTATATGTAATACTGGAACTCAAACTAATTGCAATGTCATACTACCTATAACTTCTAAGATGACCTCGCAAAAACATGCAAGTTATCTGTGCTCCAAAAGAGATTACTCAATCTCCATGAATATCAAATATTGTCAATCTGTAATTACTATACAACTAAAATTATGGATCAAAAATCAATCTTCTGAATTTTATAATCAGTTAATTACTGCTACAATATAAAACTACGTAGGGTGTTCATCAGTTTTACTACATTTCACCATACCTACTTACACTTAAGATTATTAAAAAATATTTGAGTTGATTACTTAAGCAATTTAGATTTCTTATCATACAATCGTCTTCCTCTCTGCCGCACACAAGCCGTCGACTCATGCAGCCAAGAAAGTTATAATTTATATAATTATATTTTATTATCGTTTTTTTGTAATGAATAATAAATAAATAAATTAAAAATGAAGGCGAAGGACGATCAACCCATAAAGAGAAAATAGTCAAATGGAATAAAAAGTAGATTTCATGTAGATGTCATTTTTGCGATTTAAAAAAGTCTGTGAAAATACATTTAGAACCATTTTACAGACGAACATGCACCAAGTGCTCTACAGTTAAAGCAATCATTACTAAAAAAAATTTAAATAAAATGTTACTTAATGTTATTTAGTGGTTGAAAGACTGCCTCCAGGTTGAGTACCTACTAAAAATGTTAACCGCCCCTCAAAAGCAGACCAGACAAGTGAACGACTGAGACGAACCTAGCGACAATTAAATGAGATTCATATTGTTACGTTTTTACGTTCGGGCTATTTAAAAATTGTACGACGCTTCTTGTATTAAACATTTATTTACACGATTAATTACGACTATTTACAAATACAAAAATTAACAAGGCAGAACACAAATTACTTAAACTACGAACCATTTCTAACAACGATACAGTATTTATTTATATGCGCTGGATTAAACATCAACTAATTTATGTTGCTATTTATTCACGACTTCAACATATAAGGATTTATATTGTTATATTTATTTGTTATTTATTTCACTAGGGTTATCTACACACGGTTCGTTTATATCCCGCGCACTTGGAGTCTGATGAGAACTGACTGAGAACTCGATGAGAACTGCCTTCTATTCCTGCGAAGGCATATTTATATTGCCGGCTAATTCCCTCCTGGAAGCCTCGAGACCATTCCGGCAACGGTGACGTGTCGCGTGTATTGACCTCGGGCATGACTCATATATCCGCAGCAGCCCGGCTGCTTCTCGAAGTTCTGGGTCCAATGCCGTTTCTCGAAGTTCTGGAACAATGACTCATTCGTCCGCAGCTGGCTGATCGCAAGGTCTTTATAACATGAATTATTGCAGACATATTGTTCATCTCTTTGACCCAGATTCAAAACCGAAAAGAATGGAATGATCGCATAAGAAGTTATCGCTTATTCAACATCGTTAGCATTGTGAAGGGGCACTTTTCGTCGACAGGTGTTGCATATTATGAAAAATTACTACAAAAATAAAGACGAGCAAAGTTGACGCTCACAAAAGTTATGTTGCCATGGCTTAGCTGCTATCCACCATAGTGCTTTTTAAAATTTTAAAAAACTTTCCTAGCCATTTGATTTAACCTCCAGTGGCTACTTGAGAAGAGCATATTCAGATAACTTTTTTTTTTAATATGATACCGGCGGTAAATGGGTGGCTGATGAAACAAAAAATATTTACTTTCAAACGTCATAAAAGTGACAACTTACGTGACTTGACATATAAGCCGTTCACGATCTTTTTGGGTCAGGTGAGGCTATGACCATCTAGTAATTTTGTTGGCAGAACCTCTGTTGCAACAAAACTCCCTCATGGAAATTGACACTTTTTGTGTTAGGTTAGGTTGTTTTCAGTTTAAGGTTATATTTTCTGAATAGGTACATTGTTGCCGGATATTCTCTAGTCTCCACATCGACTCGCGTTCTTTTAAATTTGGTCTGCCCTTTTTAAATTGGAAGTAGCATCGTTTAATGGAAATTTTTTGTTGTAACAAAATTATTTTGGGCATTTTGACTTTTCCTTTGACGAAAATTAAAATTATTTTTACACATTTGATAAATAATTTATTTTCTTACGAATATTAAAATAATAAATCTGGCAATGTGGTGGCAAGAAAATGTCGAGCAGACACTGACAGAAAAATAAAATAGTATCCGCTACATCACCGAATCAGTTAGTCCAACATGAAAAGAAAAAATCATAGCCAACTCTGTCCCAAAAAGGTCGTGAACGGCTTATAAAAGTGATTACTTTTACGCAGGCGGAGTAAAAGTACTTCAAACTTGATTAGCTTTCGAATATTTTTGACATTGGTCTTCTTGATTCCCGGGAACTGATATAGACGTTAATTCTCGATAATTGTAATTATTTAAATGCATTTTCTACTTATAATAGTTCAGGCGTTTGAAAATAAAATAGCATATGATATTCGGAGTAAAAGTGACTCGCCCAGACTTGTCTGACTCGCTTATCCTCGTCAGTCAAACGCGTCCGTTCTCGAAGTATCACTTTTACACCTAATGACATAATACTAATAATAATAATATAATAATAGTTTTTTCAAACTCGTTCAAGCACTTCAGTATCGACACACAAATTGTATAAACTTTTCAAGGGACTATCTTAAAAAATTAAGTTGCTTCATACTTCTCAGTTGTTTGCTTTTATGTTGCAGAAATTAATTTGTGAATCGACCTCGTATGTTACTAAAAATACCACAAAACAATAATATTCATCATCATGAATGCAATAACAACCGGCTAAGCAGCAAAATTATGTGCGATAATGACTGATATCTAACAATTTCATAGCGTTGTTTTATTACTAAGCAATCAAAAATAAAATTGATCGCGGGAGCCCATGAAAAATATTTCCACTTTATAAGGCTACATTTGGACTAAAATTAACTGTATTAATAGTTGATGTGACTTTCACGCAGTCTAATAAGCTAGAAATATATCCAAAAATATGTCATTTAAACCAAATGTATAGATTAAATTGATAGGTAACATTAAAAGTACGTCTGTAAGTTAAATGTTCGAGATGAATTTTAAACTTAAAAAAACATTTGACAATTCCATGTCAACACAAAAGCTACAGTTTAGGAAAGCTGTTTTCAATGGCTTCCGCGATCAAGTTTATTTTTTTTCGTTCTATAAAGATCTACGGTTGTTTATACATACCGAGGATATGAAGGGGAAGCAATTGAAATTTCGTTTTTCGACAACCGTCAAAATAAGGGGGCATTCCAGCATCGCTATTAATGAGCGAAGTTTGGCATTTTTTAACGTATTAAAAAATAGGGTATTTATTTACGTTATCATTGACGACGTGAAAAAAGGCGTTTATGAAACCGTGTGTACTAGCTGAAGTACCTTTATGACTACACGGTTTCATAATAGTCAGCCGATATTGTTTTAAATTTTGCATGGGGTCATTATTTAACATTTTGGAAAACTTTACTTTGACGTATTTTAAACATAAAATGTACTTTACCTGAAAAAACATGTATTTTATATACCACTCGTAAGGGCTCACGAAAACGAATCCAACACAGTAATATTACGATTTTCGACTCAGAATTGTATGACGAACATCGCCACATGTAGTTCTTTCGCCAATTTATACACACTCTGTAGATCTACAGTAAGCTATACTTAGAATAACATTGCAAAATTGAGTTATACAATCACGCAATAACGTTATTCTCGGTATAAACTGCGGGATAACTTATCTCTTTGAAATCGGCTGGTTATACTAAGAATAAGGTTATCCCTGCTTTCTATTGGTTAACTGCTCCGCTCCTCCCGTTGTAATTGCCACTTTGCTCTTTTTGTAAACATAACCGACGTATTCATGGAACTTCTCGCCGGTTCCTAAACTGTATCACAATGATGTGTGCACCCTTGTCTTTAAATAGTTTTCTAATTCTATAAAAGATTAAGTATTTTTGTTGAATTCACGTTTCGATTCCGCGTGTCATACCGAGAAGTCGTTTTTGTGTTGATTATTTTCTTGTATGAAGTTTACTTAAACGAAATGGATCCACTGGATTTAAATGTTTTTGATTCAGATACAGATGAACTCACTAGTGATAGAGTCTTACGGTGAGATCCAAAAGTGTTCAAAAGTCGATAATGCCGCTACTCAACAAACTACCGCCATATTTAAAAATTCTGGTCCTTGCGATCTGTTAGTTAATGTGAACTAAAAGCATGCACCAGATACTCGCACCGTTATTCTTGGGATAACTATTCCACCCTTGCACGGAGATTTTAGATCGCCTTCGGAATAACTCGAGGTATAAGTTATCCAGAGAAGAATTGTTCCAGCCCTTAAATAGTTGCCAGAAATCCTCGGTATGTGAACACAACTGTATACGGGAGTAGTTACAAAATACAATTAATGGAAACGGTTAAGCAGCATCGAATGCGAATCATACGATATAACATGCATTAACATAATTGCATTTTATGTATACAATACTATAGAATTTAAAGCTGCAGATAGTAGCAATTCCAAGAAAATTATTGAATTGCGGATTTGTGTTGTCCAGGCCAAGTCGGGAAAGGAAATGTACGATATATTTTATTTTAGTTAGGTATACGTTAACAAAGGAATCAATCGAAGCACCTCACAGTCTCAACAATAAATTCAATTGCCACGTGCATTGGTTGATGTCTTGATTGTATTACCTAAATATAATATCAATCCCTGAACAGCGGATGTAGGTAATAAATTGCCAACGGTTACTATACAATAGCAGTTACATTTCTCACACAGAATACGAATAGATGCTTTTATAACGAAACTTTTATTACGTTCATTAAAACCCATTGAAATTTAAACTCGTAAAATACATCGCATCAACTATTATTGCAACGTTAACAAAAGCTACAGAATCCATTAAGGATTAAGACTGGTGATATAGCACAACTGTGAAGGGAATACGTAATCTTGTTATAATATTTCATAAAACATTAAATGCAATTTGTTGGTTATCTGCTTAGAGAATTAAGGGTACTCAAACCACAGGATGTAATGTATAAATAGAAGGTTTTATTTCAGAATTATTCTTTCTGAATGTAAAGAGTGGGTACTATTACACACTTGAAAACTCTTACAGTAAACTCTGTGGGATGTTCACAATTTAATAAGATCGAAAAAAGTCACAGGCTACTTAAATTTTAAATTTGTTGATGGAATGAATCAAATATAACTTATTTCACGCTGAAAGATTTTTCCAAAATATTGACAGACATTTGCAATCTATGAAAATAAAATTTAGAAAATGTTCAAGACTTAATAAAATTGGAGGTAATTCAATCATAATTATATAAATAATTTTGTATCAAGAAGGCTAAATAAGAATTCATACTTCACTTTTCTTCAAAGGTATTGTAACGCCACATTTCAACTTTGTTTCAAAAGCGCGTTAATGCATTTAACACCGACTGTCGGACCACCTGATAACTATATTTTGTAGCAAAAGTATTCAGAGATGAAAGCAGCTGCACATTTTCGCGGTTGAATTTGTTGTCGCATTTTCGATCCACGTTGGCTGTGAAAACGCTGAGCTGGTAAGAGCGTTTCTTCTAATTCTATTCTTTGCGTATTAATTTTGGTTATTTAGGCTGAATTGCTTTGCGCTTCCGATCATCGAAGTCGCTGCAATACGTCCTCCACATTAGGCCGAGAACAAAGTTCGGTAAGAATACTTTTGCGAGCTTATTTCATTTACTAATTTTTCAAATATTTAGGCCGTTTAGTTTGGGCTGAAATTCGTTTAGTTTGGCCTCAAATCCGTTTAATTTGGGTTGAAATTTGTTAGTATGGGCTAGTTTGGGCTGAAATTCGTTTAGTATGCGCTAGAAACCGCTTGTATTGACTCCCTTCATGAAGGCTTATGTTCAGCATCCCGGAGCTAACGTTTCCAGGTTCCCAAATTTGCGCTTGTATGTAGCCAGGAATAGCCTTCCTTTTGGATGCTAGTTTATTTCGAGCGTCGACCTTGGGATCATGCAGTCAAGTTGGCCTTGAGTCTTTGTAGAAGAATGCAACGCATCGGTATTTCCCTGCCGATCGCTGGAATTCATCTTTGTTTAAATTATAAGTACATGCTCTTATCAACATCTACTTTTCTTATCGTCAAAGGCATTATGCCGAAACTTATATCAGTTCTACTAAGATCTTAGCATACCAAACTAAGCTAGTTTAAACAACCTTTTTGACTCAATTGTTATTACAGCCAAGTGCGGGTATGTAAATAATTCGAAATTAATTAATGCGATTGCACAGGTGTTAGCCAGTAGTGGTTGTTTAAGCTATACTTAACGAATTCCGGAATGCCACTTGAAGTTCGTAATATGTTGTTTTGTTTGTTTTGTCCCGATATACCTGTGTGTGTAACTTGGGTGTCGCCAACTTTTGATTTAATTGTTTTGATATTAAATATTTTTGGACTGTTACTGTCTGTATTTGTTGTTGTCCGCTTTACTACATTATTTAGTTTGAGATATGCAGCGAAGCTTACAAGGTACGTGTTGATCATTTTGCTAGCGAGGTTTGTTTTATTTGTTGTGAATAACGACATGGTGCCTAATTCTTTTATTAATCGACTGTTCTATTGTAAATGCCTGAAGCATTTCTTAGCCTGATCCTAAAGCCACGCTATTTCTGCCGAGACTTAAAAGAGCTATCTCAGGCCTTGTAAACCCCTTTGTTTAAGAGGGGTAGAGTATAATCGTATGAGACATTGAGAATTGTTAGGATTAAATTTATAAAATGGTCAGAACAATATAATTGAAATAAATCAAACGGTTACTTGAGATTCCAAATCTGCTAGTGTTAATACAGTTCAAAACATCTTCACACTGAAAAAAATTTTAATGTGTAAAATATTAACAAGCATTTCTATCTGTCGAAATGAATAATCTAAAACTTAACAAATTGGAAGATATTAGTAATTTTTGTTTTCCTACTTAAACATTTTCTTTTTCGAAGTGAAAGGTACTATTACACAACTAAAACTCGCCAGAATTAAATTTATAAGATGTATAAAGCTTAATAAAATTAGAATATGTTAAGCAGACATTTGAAATTGCAAATTTGGTTGTGTTAATAGAATTAAAAAGCATTTATTTCACACCGATACTTTTTTATATTATCTAAAGTATTATCAAACATTTACAATCAGTCCAAATAAAACTTACCAAAATGTTTAAGGCTTAATAGACTGGAATCAATTTTCTAAATTTGTATATGTAAACATTTTTCGTAGAGAAAAGTACTAGTGTGCAACTAAAAACTTGTCAAAATTAAATTGACTGTTGAATGCGTATCCCAATTGACGCGATTCTACCAATAAAACAAATAAAATATCAAATCGTAGAGCAGTCCGAGGGTGTTTGATTGATAATTGTAACAGCTACACGTCACAAATCGTTTACTGACATTGACATTAAGTTATCACACCTTTTTGGGTTTACTTCTGTAATAGCCACCCAAAATGTATTTCATTCCTACTTCATTTGCGTTGATAATACTGGCTGGGGATGCACTCTCGCTTATTGCTTCTGAAAATAAGCACCCCACCTACGGTGTCGTGTCTATTTTCGTCGTGCATCCCTATAACCAATATTATCGGTAACTTAGTCACTATGCATTTAATGCATTACTGTTGATAAGATGTTCCCAAGTTAATCAAATTGGTAAATTCTTACCGCATATTTAAAATTTAGAATGTTTCTGTGTTAACAATGTTACAAAGAACTTATTTCACATTGAAACATTTTTTCCATGTGAAAAAAAATCAGAAGATATTTACAAGCTGTCGAAATTAAATTGAAAGTCAAAACTCAATAATAGGTATTTGTGCAACAAGTGCTAAAAGTGAACGTTTATGCACGAGTTTGCACACAATACTTTTTCTACGGCATTAAATTTACTGTTATTAATGCATCAATGTCGATTTAACAAGAGTTTGCTTTTATGGCAGTTATAATTTATGTCATAGGAAAGAGATGGCCTTCATAAGCAGCTAACTGTTTCTGCAGCAATGTATGTTCACGTTAATGACCAGAAGAATAAAAAGCAGATATTAGTATTTAGATATTACAAATATACATTCCATCTATTATTCAAAACCACGGCATCCTTTTTCAATTTTTGCCTTGTGCTATGTTCGTATTCGCTATTACGTTAATCAGGCTGCGTACTTCCTAGACCTTGCTGGTGTATATTTGTTGTACGTAGAACCTACACACATATCTCTTATATTAACTTTGTAATACCTTCTTTAAAGCAAATGTAGTTGTTCACACTCAAATCTCAATATCATAATAAGGCTCAAGCTTTTCTACCATTATAAACTATTAATAAACATCACAGTTTCAGCGTCAAATACATTTATCAATAGAGGCTGTTAAACCATGCTAATTCTTGAAATTACTGGAAATTTATGTTTTATCTATTTATACATAATAATAGTGTTAAATTTGAGATAAATGCTATTTTTTATTTGCAGCGAGTCAGTATTTTCTTTGAGCCTCCGAAAAGAGAGTGTGTGGTTTAGTTTGCGGGCACTAATGCCGCCTAGTGAGCTTTTTATTTAAGGTGCGTCCGATCGCTAATTGATGGCCGAGTTTCTACGTTTTCTGGAGAAATCCGCGAGCCGATAAGTGATTTGGTGGCCAAGAAGGTAACAAAGGAACCGGCGGCATCATCACGTGACGCAATAACGAGAGCATCGCCAAGGTTATCTGCGAGAACCAGATCTGAATATTTCGCAATGGGCAAGCGTCAGTAATCACTCCAGATAGGTGATTTTATACCATATTTAGTAATTTCAAAGCTGACATCAAACTAGAAGCTGAATAAATAAATAAGCGCCAATGCGGGTAGATGCTTTCTAGTGTGCATTGCCCACACTCTTATTTCAGGTAGGAAACCAGCAAGTAAATAACTTAACAACCACCTGCTATAATTTAACCATTAATAGCCACTTGATTGTTCTATTCCACGTACAACAACATGCAATTGCTGCAAAAGTTCAGGACAATCTATAAATCATTATTTAGTAATTTGTACAAACATTTCATAGCGGTGCAAATCCTTCATGTGTCCAAACTGTTTAGTCAGTTTTTACACAACTACAACTTGTACCAATCCGTAGATGTTCATCTTTGGGTGCATAAGCAAAACGCTCTATAAATTTCTTTTGTGCCCTCGCGATGACAATTTATGTGTTAAGTAATACGAATTCTATAGTGTAGCGCCTTATTCTAATTTAGACCTAATTCATGCTACATACACCTTTAAAGCTTTTAAACAGGTACATTGATGTGTTCTATAAACGATAGTTTATTCTGAAATAGAACCCCCAAATCTTTAACAGAATTGCAACGTGCTAAAGGTAACTTTTCGATGTTATAGTTAATTTTACATTTCGAGATATTTAAATTAAGCTTGTTATTCACGCACAGCTTGAATTTTTTTTTCATATTTTTCTGCAAATAACAACAGTCGTCGAGTGATTCTACTTTGCTGAACATTTTTAAATCATTGAAAAAAGGGAGACTTGCACGCAATTACACAGTTTAGATCGTTAACAAACAATTAGAAAGTAAGGGTCCAAGGTTGGAACCTTGCGGAACTCCTGCAGTAGAATTTTAAATCGTTCAAGAGCTACCATTATAGCATACACCTTACTGCTTTTCTGTCAAGTACGACTTACAGAATACAATAGAAGCCTCACTACAAGTAAATATACTTAATTGATTCAGAAGTATAACGTAATCTACAAGATCAAACAAGTCCGTGTAGATGACGTCAACTTGCCCTCGATTATTTACAATTTCGTAAGTATACTAAGCTCGCACGGCCAAGTTGAAAATTGTGGAACTGTTTACTATAAAACCATGTTAATTTAGAGTTACATTAGAAATATTTGCCGGTTTGCACTTTTTAAAATCGGACAGGCTTTAGTGGATTTCTGTTTCTCTGGGATCATAGCAGATTGTAGCCATAAGTTCAATAACTCAGATGTTTTGCAAATACAACGGCACAGTCTCTGATGACGTTTGAAAAAACTAGAGCTAGACTACAGTTTGGTCTTTTAGTTTCTTTATTGCCTCTATTTCACTTGCAGTAACCGGATCAAATTGTGGCATCCCTTATTCTTCTTCATAACTCTTTGTTCTGTGCCAGTTGGTACCATTTACTTCCTATTTTGTTCTTAATATCGCCAAGCCAACGTCGTTGTGGCCAGGAAACATTTATTTTATGTAGTTTTGGCCTCCATTGTGTACTGCGTTTTGTCCATCTGGTTTCATCTTGACGGGCAACATCCCCGACCCAGTTCTATTTCTGTTGGGCAATGCGTTTTATGACATCGTCTACTTTAGTTCTGTGCCTGATTTCCTTATTCGTGACGTAATCTCTGAGACTTATCCACAACATCATTCGTTCAATGGCCCTTTGTGTTGTTTAAATCTGTTGGTTGATTTATTGGTGAGTATGGCAGTCATTACGGAAAGTATGCAAGTATTGAATATTTTCCTCTTAAGGTTTATTGAGATACTCTTATTTCTAAGGATATACGATAATTTGCTTTTAGTTATCCACGTCTTCGTCTTTCAATTTCGGCACTTTGGGTCTCTTTGCTTATTTTAATGTTGTATCCTAAATAGACGTATTCTTCTACATTATCTATGACGTGGTCGCCCAGGCGTATTTTAGTGTTGGCTGTTGTCATCATTTTAGTTTTGGTTAAGTTCATGGTAAGCCCGATCTTTTCTAATTTTTACTTTAGTTTACTTGCAACTCTTCCATGTCTTGGCTAATAAACACGATGTCGTCCGCGAAACGAATGTGGTATAAATATCTGCCGTCTATTTTAATAACTTTTTAATCCCAATCAAGTGTCTTGAAAACATCTTACAATGTAAGAGTAAACAGCTTTGGGGAGATCGTGTCACCCTGTATAACTCCTATTATTATTGATATTTTATTAGTTTTGATATCTTCACCGATGTTTACTTCTATTGTTGAACTAAATGCAAAACTATCCAATGAAGAAGTACTAAAAAACATGAGTACAAACACTCAAGAATACAAAATAAAAACAAATATAAAATCAGTTACCAAGAATATATTCACCAAAACAAAACAAAATAATACAAAAAGATGAAAAGAAAAAGAGACTGAATGGATAAAAGAATAAACATGAAGAAGGGAATACCGGAATATAAGTAATCGAAGAAAATCATTAAGAAGTAAATTATAGTTGACATCAGATACTATATCACAGAGCTGGTAATGAGGAAAAAACAAAAATATGAAAATCCTAAAAAAAATAAGTACCAAAGGGCGTCTCAGAATACACAAGATAAAAGATTAAAGCTTCTACAACACATTATACTCAGAAATATATCCAAAACCACATGAAATAACTGAGAAAACAATTCTGAATATTGGGTCCGAAGAACTACTTGATATCACATCACAAGAAATAGAAACAGCACTAAACCAAATGAACATTGAACAATAATAGAACATCGGGCTGTATTACAACAGAAATAATAAAATGTGGAGCAACCTACTGAGCAGGCCAGATTCCGGAAAGGCTTCAGGGCTATCGAACGTATTTAATCCGTCCGTTCACTTATAGAAAAATGCAATGAATGTATTCAACCGCTCCATCTTGAATT
Source organism: Agriotes lineatus (assembly GCA_940337035.1). NCBI lineage: Eukaryota > Metazoa > Arthropoda > Insecta > Coleoptera > Elateridae > Agriotes > Agriotes lineatus. The sequence goes on along the minus strand of CALNHX010001625.1, from coordinate 57,092 downwards.
CGTTGACTACAACGAAGCCTTCGACACAGTGGAACTATGGTTTATTTTTGAAGCTCTAAGCAATGCAAGAGTGGACTCTGGAAACATACTAAAATATATATTATGTAATGATATGAATACAGGGTTATACAAATCAATTTTAAAATAGGATTAGGGGATTACAATAGTTGAAAATTATTGGGATCAATTTGAATATGAATTGGGAATATGAATAATTAGTAAGTAATTAGAAAAGAAAATAGAATTATTAATTGAATAAAATATGGCTAATTGAGAAATAGAAGGATTAGACTATAATGTAATAAATATGAAATTTGAAGGTAATGACAAATACTTAATCGAAATAGATTATTGCACATAGTAGGTAGAAATCAAAAATAAAGATATAGTGTGTTGGAAGGAGAAAATATGATATCGTTAAAGACATTGTTTTCATTATTAAGATCAACAAATTTTGAAAAATGTAAAGCTGTAATTTTTTTTTGGTGTAATTTAAAAGTAGGAAATAAACCTTATTTTAAAAGAGAAATGTTTGGAAATTAAGAAGGGTTGATATTAAGACTAAATTTGCGTGGTGAAACAGAAATGGAATTTAATTTAAGAATATGAGATATAAAATGGAGGAAGATAGCAAGTATATGGTGAAAAACTAAACTAAAATCAGGACTAATTTACAAAGGAGAATAAATAGAAAAAAATACTAAGTTAAGCTTATTGAAGAATTTTTCGATTATTTACGACATATATTAGAAAAAGCAGAAATCTTGCTTTAAATAAGTCTTGTCAGTATTTTATTCAATCCCAGAAAGCATTTCATTCTCAGTCTGTAATTTTGGAGAAGACTGACCTAAAATAATCTGAAATACCCCAAAGGTTTCGACGTCTTGAGCGTCTATTAGATTAGACCCTTTACGTTTTTAAAGTCTGTTTCGCCTCTCTTATAAATTGAAGTGAAATCGATTACTCATCCCTTTCGACTTCTGCCGCAGAATAACGATTCGACGTGTACAAATACACTAACACACGGTCCGAATGGCCACCTCTCCATTTAAAGCGAATGGAAGCTTCTCCTAATAGCCCAGCCAAAGTCGTTTTCTTTTAAGATGATTGATTCTGATCAAATTCGTCTTAAAAGCAACATCCTGTACGTAGAAAAACGCAGGCTCCTTGCTTACGGCAAAAATGAGGGCTGGCGGATGCTAATTTAAAGATAAACGCAGGTGATAGAGGAATTCAGGCATATATTGCCAAACGGCGGGTGTGGAAAGTCGCCAACTTTAATAAGTTTGCACCCGGCATAAAAGATGGAGTGTATAAGCTTTCCCCTTAATTTTCTTTGTTTTTAAGCGAAAGATATCTTTCGGATCCTACACCAGCTGCACCTGAAATTTCGAGAAGTTTACTTTCCAGAAATAATGAAGCTGATCGTATTAAAGATACGAAGTCATTCGCCATTTTCTGAGATTAAGTGTATGTAACATGCCTGGAAATTATTCTGAGATTTTATCCGAATCTTGATTTATTGTCTATTTTTTAGTTGCCTGTATTATCCTAAGGCCAAACCTGATTGAAGCTTTAATTTTATTTTAGTGCTTCGCATAAGTATGTATTTCTATATAAAAATATCTCCGATAATGCAGCATATACGATAGCAGAACTTTTTCAAATTTGATCTGCCAGAATATGTTAAGTTTTAATAAACTACGTAATGCATCAGTATTTTTTCATGGTTATCTATTGATGAGACCACAGAATTATCATACAACAAAATACTTTGTATTGATTCATTTCTACTACATAATTTATGAGGGTACTTCACTGTCTAATTTGTACTTCAACATTTAGACAACATAAGTCATAAATGAGATCATGATATCATTTATGTGAATTAATAGGAAAACAACTTTCTCATCATCACAAACATTATTTGTATTCCAACAGTGCTCAGAATTAAAGTGTTAAGTGTCAATTTGAAATTCAACAAACATATCAACATGCACCAAACTGATAACGGGCATATGATGAATACTAGTGCATTCACGCATAGTTGAGTAATGAACTATGTAACACTTGACTAAAGGTAGGACGGCGACTCGTTTTCGAAAAACATTGATATGGAAAACAATTATAACGTACAATTCATGGTAACATATAAGTTGATAACAGAAGATCAACGGAGATCAACAGGAAAAGGGATGATGTTTGGGAGAAGTTTAATAGCTATTTAAGTAACAAGGAATGTAAGGACCTATACATATTTGAGGTAGGCAAGTACACGCCAAGACGAAGTCGCGGCTTGTTGCCTGCCGAAAATGTTAATAGGCGATACATTCTGAGTTATCTTATTATATTTTTCCCGCTGCTTATCGAAATTATCCAAGATTTTTGAAAAAATCGTTTGGTTTGTCACCTGTCACCAGGATTAGTTTTCGTGAGTCGTGTTACCTGTGAGTGTCACATGTCACATTCATAAACAAAACGTCTAAATCTGCATCTTGCTTTGCTAATTTGATTATCCTAGGAACTTAATAATATTAACTTAATAATAACATGAAGTTCCGTTGTCAAGAAAAAGCATCAAACAACTATAATCACCGACTTACACGTTTTTTTACTACGGCTGTATCACTGACTTACATTATCAGCAGTGGGAAAAAACACTTATATCACAAAATATAGCAAGACAAAGTGGAAACTATAAAAGAATGGACAAAATCCCCAATTTAGCCTTGGGTCTTATTTGATGTCAATTTGTCGTATTTGTACTTTAACAAGGTTCGGACAGATCATTGCCCTTCTCACTCTAAAGTACTTTTAAATAACATATACAGGGTGTTTCATAACGTACGGAGGAGACTGAAAAGGTAGGCAGAGGGGACCAAAATAAAGTTACCTTCTTAATAAGCTTGGTCAAAACCCAGTAATATAAAAATAACAGCAGTTTAAAGTTCTTGTAAATGAATGCCCACTTGTTGAATACCGCTGGTAGTAATGATGAAAAATTCAACACCTGATTACTTGTTGTTAAGGTAGTTCAATTTTAATTTATACAGAAAACACAGTAAAAATAACATAAGTACCTTTTTATATAAAGAAAACGTTATTATAAATTACAATTTTTTTTAGTAAATAAGCTACAAACAATTTACCATAACAAAAACATTCACATTAGGTGTTCGAAATGCTGACCTGCATTTCAACGCACATTTTTCGATACTCTTGGTAATTGTTGGCGTAACTGCTCTGCAGCGTTGATGCGACGGCGCAATTAGTCTATTGTATCAATGTCGGTAGCATATACTAATTCTTTCATAAACCCCACAAGAAAAAGTCCACTGGGTAGAGATGTGGTCTGCGTGGGTGCCATGAACTGAATCCACCCCGACGGGGAAAATGGTGTCGAGGTAATCTCGTATAGAATAAAATGTGGACAGCCATAATTCATAAACCACATGGTACGGCACACACCCAAAGAAACTTCTTCGTGGAGCTCTGGCAGAATTTCTTGTAAAAACTGCAAATAGGAATGACCATTAAGGCGTGATGGTAATTCGTAAGGCCCTATTAAGGTGCTGCTTAAAATGCCAGCACACAGATTCAAACTAAAACGCTGCTAAAATCTACTTTGGCGGATCGCGTGCGGATTTTGATAAGCCCATATGTGACAATTGTGAAAGTTGGAAACATCATTCCTAGTGAAACAGCATCCATCCATCACTAGTACGTGTACTGGAAATTTTGTTTCCCTATTAGTACTATTTAGCAGCCATTCGCAAAATTGCTACCACAGCGAATGATCCGTAGGGGCCAGTTCTTGCAGTTTTGCAGATGATAGGGGTACAAACCATTGCGGCTCAATGTGCTCCAAACAAAGGACGGAGAAACTCCTACTTGGTGATAATTTTGTCGTGTACTTGTAGTTTGATCAGCATCAACCATTTCTAAAAGTTTTTTCCTCTACATTCACCTCATGTCTCTTTTCCGCGTTGAACTACTCGAAGAAAAGTATTTTCGGCAAGGGGTTGATGATCTGGAAATATTTCCGAATACATACGTCTTGCACGTGCAGCATTTTCCTCGGCAGCTCCATACATAATATTCATATCTAAATATTCTTCGGTAGTGTAATTAGCCTTTTAATAAGTCGAATTAAACACTTAATAACTAATGTATCTTAATTTTGATGTGTAAATGAATTAACACTCAAACACATTTCTACTGCTACTTGTTTTTTAGTTATTATTAAATAGTCAGCGGTTCTCCATCAGTAAACACCCATTTTTAAGCATATAAAGGAAACATTTAAGTAGCCGTAATTTTTATTTTATTTCCTTTTTATTAATTTTTTAACTCAACATTGTTTAGTTAACTCTCAAATAATTGCAGCTTGAACTTACAGTGCAAATTATTACCTCATTTTGTTAAGAATGCTCGTTAATTTATTCACATTTCACTTGCTGTAACTTCCTTGGTGTTAGGTTTTGGTCAGAAGTTCATTAAGAAAATAACTTTATTTTGTCCCATCTAGCTACCCCTTCAGTCTCCTCCTTACTCGATAAAACACCATGTATGCTTTTCTCCTTGTTCGATTTTACTAACAATACCTGAATACTTCACACTGCTAAATTATAGGTTATGTTTCATCCTGACGCAAGTACATTGCCGTGACGTAGGTAATTTTACTTCATTATAGATTAAATAAACATAATAACATTTCTGCTTAATACCTGTACACCCTAATACTCAAAAATTTTTCATTGTACAGGCTCTAAAATGAAGCACATAAAACATTTTTTTAAATATAATACAATACAAACGTTATAATTTTTTTCTGGGACCTTTATTGATATGTCAATTGAAAGGTAATGCCAATTTGGCAATAAATAATTTACTGTGCGATTGAAAAAAGGAGAAAGGTATTTGTGGCCGCACCCTGGTAAATGACAAATACCTCAAATTGACATCAAAGTACGCTAACATAAATTAGCTTAACACGCCGGTCATAAGATTGCCCTTAAATTTTTCTTCCTATATCATCTTCAGTCTTTCTTTTTCTATCACTTTAAGCTTTTCTTGTAGGTTGCGTGGTACTTGTTGGGTCCAGTCTCCCTTCTGCATCACCCATCCTAGATAAATTATTCAGTCTATCTTTATTGATGATTTAGATAGTTTCTACATTAAAATGAATAAAGTAAAGTAAAACAGTTACTAAAGTTAATTATATTATTTCGCAAAAAATTTTTGTCGCCAAGATTTGAACCGACGCCGCGACGCTCCCAGAGAGAATCTGATTTCTAGTAAGACGCCTTAAACACTGTCAGGTAGGCTACGTAACACAGGGTTATTGTTGTATTATACAGTAGAGGGACCGACGTAAGGGAGTAAGCTCGATCACGTCAGAGAAAGTCCGATCGGTAATGATCCAGCGTAACTGACGTACGTACTCAGCTGCACTTGCTTTTATATATAGTAAGTCCCACTTAAGAGTGTAACACCCTTACCCTATACCGGTTTTACTTTTCATCCAATTTCAACCGAATTTCCTTAAAGAATAGAATACATTATAGTCTACACGTGGCCAAAAAACTATTCGCCCCTTTAAATACAAACCACCTGCGATACAGAAATAGATGGAATATCATAAAATTAGAATAGGCACTTTTATTGGGAAATTTTACTAGTAAAAGTTGTTCAAACTTGTTCAAAAAACTTAAATCTAAAGAAAATAAAAATATAATTGTGACCACTTCAAGTCAAAATAATAATTTTAAAAGGTTGGAAGATAATATCTAACGTTTTCTTTTGCATTTACTTTAAATTGTAAAAAAAAATAAAATGAAAAAAAATTATTCAAAGTGAATCAGTAATGATCTATTTCCTGTGCAAAACTGAGGAAAATAGAATTTCGCTGTTTTTTATTTCATAAAACTTTGAGTTTATGGTATCTGGGTAATTCTGAACAACTTCTAATACTAAAATTTGTCAATAATAAATGTATACAGCTTTTTAATTTTTTATTTTTATTTTGATATCGCATTTGTAGAGAGCGAATGATTTGGCCACAAGTTGACCTTAATGTATTTTGTATTTGAGGAGAATTAAGTTCAAATCTGAGAAAAACTAAAAAAGGTATAAGAGTGTCACACTCTTGACTGGACCAAGCGGTATATTTCGCACATTCAAAAATTATACGAATACTTGGTTCAGCAATTTTGTAATCAAAGCAATTAGAAAATTATGAACTGATATTAAAAGGATCTTTTTATATACCCATCTACCTTTTAGTTAATTTCACAGGTACGTCAATGAGCTGAAAGTATCGTTTCTGCATTAATGAAGTTTGTGGTCTCTATCAACCATGTTCATGTGCTCTTCTTAATTAATTTTCAATTATCGCTCATTTAAATTACGAGTAGGTGTAGCCGGAATGCTAGTAACCTTTTAATGTAATCCAACCATTTGGTTGAAGGAAGACGGTTTCGGCTTCTTGTTTTCCAACATTGATATTATGCTTTTCATTATTCTTAACTTGAGAAGTTAAATTATAATTAAGGAAGATGTAAAAATTATACGGCTGAATATTAAAACATTTAAAAGTTTGGTTAGAAAAACAAAGATAACAGCCAAAATTAATTTCAAAAATTCAGAATGCTTTAATGGAATGAATTACGTTTCGTTTGCCTTGGCAAACTTCTTCATATTCAAAATTATTTACATTTGTATATTTACATGATTAAGGGTTCGTTGGATTATTTAAAACATTATGAATAGAATAAAAACACTAAATATATATGATAGAATTTTAAAGGGAGGAATTAACACTCCCCTTCATTGTTTTTAAATAGCACATTTTATTATTGATTTCGCATAAAATGTGCTATTTAAAAACAATGAAGGGGGGTGTTAATTCCTCCCTTTAAAATTCTATCATATATATTTAGTGTTTTTATTCTATTCATAATGTTTTAAATAATCCAAGGAACCCTTAATCATGTAAATATACAAATGTAAATAATTTTGAATCTGAAGAAGTTTGCCAAGGCAAACGAAATGTAATTCATTCCATTAAAGCATCCTGGATTTTTGAAATTAATTTTGGCTGTTATCTTTGTTTTCCTAACCAAACTTTTAAATGTTTTAATATTCAGCCGTATAATTTTTACATCTTCCTTAAACATAATTGAATCATTGGGAAACTGATTCTAAAATCTACCAATATCAGCTGGACATCTATCAACTGGAAATGGACCTCATACACATCCCTATCAACAGAAAATTCTTCGTCGATATCAAGAAAAACTTTGGCGGCAATTTTGAAAAATGTTTTCGTACTTTAAATAAATATAGTATTTCAATTGTCAAGGTGAGTGAACGGATAGAATTTATTAAGCAGTGTAAGCATTTGCAGTTAATTCCAAAGTTTCTTAAAAATAACTATAAAAATATTCAATTTACAAATATCAGCAACAGTCAGAAATTTAAAAACTTTGAACTTGATTTTGCAATGAAAACACTATCTATACTTTTAAATGATGCTTATAGTAACAAAATTTTTTTAACTCAAAAAGTAATGAACTGTAAAAATTTTCTTGAACGTAAAATCCCCCAAAATTTAATAATACCTTTCATTTCTCATAGAACTTTATTAAATTACAAAATTAGATACAATTTAAACGCAAAGCATGAGAAAAAAATAAACATTTTAATGAAACAAATGCACATTAATAATGCAAACCAAAATAATTTTATTAAAACTAACAATATACAAAAACCAGATTCATGGATAAAAAATGTAACTAATAAAACTTTACCACAAGATGTTGAAGATGTTTTGAAACTTGGGCCAAACTTTAACTTTTACAACCCTACAAATAAAATTCCAAATGAGAAAATTATTGTAAATATTGAGAGTGCAATTAGTAATTTAAATTCAGACAATCAAACCAAAATAAGAGCTTCCCTTTGTAATATTTTAACCAATCACCAGAATAAAAAAAACAAGATTTCATTAAATTCAGATAAAAACATAAAAAATAACATCCTTCTTCAGAAATTAAATACCACTAAAAAGTTTTTGAAACAAAATGATGACATTATTGTCACTAAAGCCGATAAAACACAAGCCACAGTTATAATTAACAAAACAGATTATATTAATAAAATGATGAACCTTTTAAACGACGAAAATACTTACAGCAAAGTTGATAAGGATCCAACAAATAAAATTCAAAACTTTAACAACAAAATTTTTAAAAACTGGAGTGACAATAAATACATATGTGAAACTACTTATAAAAAACTAATAACACATGATGGACTCATACCAAAAATGTATGGCTTGCCTAAATTACACAAAAAAGACATCCCTTTACGACCTATTGTTGCATCTTATATGAGCCCATTATATAAACTTTCAAAACATTTATCAAACATATTAATTAATATCACTCAAAAAAACCAACACAGTGTAAAAGATTCATGGACTTTTAAAAAATTTATTGATACTGTTTTACTAACTAAAAATCAAGTTTTATTCTCTTTGGATGTTGTTTCACTATATACTAATATTCCCATAAATTTAGTCATTGATACTATTGAACTATATTGGTTTCAAATAGAAAAATATACAGAAATTCCTAAACAAGAATTTATCTAATCGGTTGAATACATTTTGAATTCTACTTTTTTCTCTTTCAATAATCAAATATATAAACAGAATTTTGGTGTTGCAATGGGACAACCCCTATCAAGCGCAATAGCAGATTTAGTTATGCAAAGGATTGAATCTGAAATTTTAAATAATTTAAATGATATTAATTTTTATAAACGGTATGTCGATGATATTATAATTGGTACAAATAAAAACAACATAAACAATATTTTTCAAACTTTTAATAACTATCATCCAAGACTACAATTTACAATTGAAAATGAACAAAATAAATCTATAAATTTTCTCGATTTAACACTAATAAGAACTGATTCTGGTATAATTGAAACAAACTGGTTTAGAAAAGATATTAAAACTGACAGATATTTACATTTTGATTCTCAAACAACAGTTAAATATAAAATTAGTGTAATTAACAGTCTAACTGATTGTGCAATTTTACTCTCTACCAATAAATACCATAATGAAAACATTATAAAAATTAAAAATATATTAATAAATAATAGCTACCCCATAGAATTCATAAATTCAAAAATTAAAATGAGAATTAATAAACTTAAATTCAAAAACACAAATAACAAAAATGATTCTTTTGACTTATACCCTAATTGTTTAGGAAAAACTTTTAATAACGATCAATATATAGAAAATTCATGTTACATATCTCTTCCATACATACCTAAATTGTCACAACAGTTAAATAAACTTTTGAAAACTTTTAATTTTAATGTTTCTTTCAAAAATAATAACACCATTGGTAAACTTTTCTTTAATAATTTAAAAGATAAAACTGAAATTCAATCAGAATCTAATATTGTCTATCAAATCAATTGTAGTGACTGTGATGCTTGTTATATTGGTCAAACCAAACAGTACCTCAAAAAAAGAATATCACAACATGTAACATCTATAAAAAAGAAAACTTTAACTCCGAATAAACCCAATACTGCCTTATCAGATTACGCTGTTGATAACTACCACAATTTCAATTTTAATTCCCCAAGAATATTACAAAGAGAGTCAAACCTAAGTAAACGAATTTTTTATGAAATGATAGCAATAAAACAAAATTCAAAATCTATAAATTATAAAACAGATATTGAAAACCTACATTCAATTTATTTTAATCGTCTCTAAATATTGATTTTTTAATATTTTTATATTTACCTGTTTTTATAATAACTTTTGTGCTTTTTGTTTATTAGTTTTTTGGATATTTTCCTTCATATAACAAATATTTATAATTCTTTTCAGAATTTATCTCCAATAAAATATTACAAAGATTATAAAACTGTAGTAAATCGTTTTTGTTGATTCGATAACATAAAAACAAAATTTATATTCTATAAATAATTTTAAATAATTGAAAATATTTGCATTTTTGATTTTTTTTATAATTTTCTCTAATTTATTAACTTTTTAATATTTCATATTAATTTTATTCATTATAGTATTTTGTCTGGATAATTGAAAAAGAATTTGAAATATCTATCATTATTAATTTTTAAAAATTTGAATTTGGCCCAATTTTGGAAATATTTTCATATATCAACATTTTGAACCAACGGGATTTCTTCCCATATAACTTCACATCAAACTTTATATTAATCTGACGTGACCGGCGTAATTTCCTTATTTTGATTTCGCATAAAATGTGCTATTTAAAAAAATGAAGGGGAGTGTTAATTCCTCCCTTTAAAATTCTATCATATATATTTAGTGTTTTTATTCTATTCATAATGTTTTAAATAATCCAAGGTAAGATTTGTTATCAAAACACATGCTTAATTTTTCTAACCTAATTCTCTCATTCTAGGAACCCTTAATCATGTAAATATACAAATGTAAATAATTTTGAATCTGAAGAAGTTTGCCAAGGCAAACGAAACGTAATTCATTCCATTAAAGCATCCTGGATTTTTGAAATTAATTTTGGCTGTTATCTTTGTTTTCCTAACCAAACTTTTAAATTATAATGTGATTTCTTGTACGCCTTAATATTTTCATAAATGATTTGCTCTTCTTGTTCACCTAGCTAGTTCAGCGTTCATAAAACTCTTAATTTATCTTAACTCCTAACTAGAAAGCAAAATTATTTGTCAATACAGAAAACTGGTCGGCAGCTCAAGTGCTGGAATCAACTTCACACAAAAGGCACAAGAAATGCCAATTGATTTACGTAAATTAACACAGATTTTTAGAAAAGACAGTATAGGTTAACTTTAGCATGCGTTAACCTACTCAGAAATGCGCAGATTTATATGCATTACATAGAATCCGAGTTAAATATACGTACGCATTTATTGTCCGCTTTTCTTTACGGTCGCGAAATCTTCCCACGCCGGAAGCGGATACTCATCGCTCAATCTGCAAACACTTCCTGTTACAGGTACACTTAAGCTCATGACTCAAAATTGCAACGTAGCGGATTGGTCTGGCCTTGGACGCTAAATAACTGACATACGTCATCAACCTTTAATGGCGCGATACATAGAAATTTCACATAAATACGGCGGGGAAGTACCGATCGCCCCTGTGGACGATCGCGTCACGAAGCCCTTGGCATTGTAGCAGTTACGTACTTACTCAGTACACGGTTTAGTTGGCACTTACCTAAAGTACGAACGCTGGTTTTCTGCACACAAGTACTTAGACAGTAGCTTCTATTTACTGCACTGCTTCAAGCAGCATTTATTGATTCCACTCTAGACAAAATTCACTTTGAGTCGCCAAAGACGTGCGCCTTGAGGTTTTGGCCTACCTGCGACTAAATTCAGCTTCCCTGTACCACTGTTGGGTCCATTTCGAACATTGCTCACACAACCTTCAGGGCTTCACACACTGAAACAGGGCCGTACCAGCAAATTTACAGGCTATATACAATAATAACAATTTATGCAAGGATGAGCAGATTGCCGTGCAATAGGATCAGACACAACTAGATCTTTCTCAGTTTTTTCATTGCACACATTGGACCAGTGTGGCTAGTGCTATACTTTGCAGGCCAGACAGTGGGTAGTTTGATTATATTTTCTTCAGGATCAATTTGTTCGGTTCGTCACAACATTGAAAATCGTAAATATAAGTGAAGAATATAAGAAGGTTGCACTCTCGAAGTTTAATGAGAAAGGCTGCACGACATAAAATGAGCGTTACTGCAATTACTAAAGATTCAGTTCCAGTGCGATAATTGGAAGTCCCAAGAATTGGTGAAGTTATCAATACAAAATGCCTTGATATTTCTTCGTCCTTTACTTCCACTAGTCTTCAGTCAAAGACTTGTTCTACTAAACTAACTGACTGTCTGTTATTTAGTTTTCCTGGGATGGTGTCCAGCATTCGTTCTAACGTTCAAATGATTTTCCAGGTAGTCTAACTGTGTTTCTAGTTTTCCATATCTTGCCACTTTTACAATTCTGCTTGCTACACTTCTTGGAAAATGCTCGATTCTTCTTTCTCGTGCTGACGTGATATATCCTACACATTACATCTTTTCCAATTTCAGTATTACTTGATTGAGAAACCTGTAATCTTCATCTTCGTCTTTATCGCTTCATGGTATAGCCTTTATTTACTTCCCTCGTGTAAAAAAAGAAGGAAGTATTGTAATCGCGAAAAAATCACCTTCCGAGATTTCTCCAGATCTTCACGATTAAGGGTCCCTAGATGACGAAAAAGAGGTTTTCTCAATTCTGTCTGTTTGTCTGACTGTCTGTCTGTATGTCTGTCTGTCTGTCTGTCTGTCTGTCTGTCTGTTGGCGGTATAACTCAAAAAATATTTGTCGGAGGAAGACGATGTTTTGCATACACATTATATATATTACCTGGAATGAAACCGGTACAATTTCATACAAATATATACAGGGTGAGCACCGTAAAAAAATAAAGTTTTGCGTTAAGTGGGAAATAGATTAAAGTAGTAATTTGCACATAGATCAGGCCTTACACTTGATGAAAATAGAACCCAACAAATACAAGATAAGGTCGCAAAAAATTCAAAAAGTTTCCACAATAACACCCTTCGCTTAAATACAACCGAGCGTCGCAAACGTCAGCGTGTTTATTTTTCATTCAACTTAGTAATAGATACAAGTAATAATTTGTACATAGTGCAGGCTTTATTCTTACCAAAATTGGGAGCGAATAGATACAGAATAAATTTTTTACAATACAAAACCGAGGCACAAATTAGCGGTTACTAAATATAGCTGCGACGGAGAAATTGGAGAGGCCGATCCTCCGTGGCTCAGGTAGAAATTGCGCGTTCCCGTAGGATATCGCACTAAACGTTGGGGCTGCACACGCCGTTCGAATTCGACCACCGGTAACGTTTATTTTTATTTTAAAATTTATATAATTTATTAGAAACGTGAAGATATTTTTAATCCTAACTTAATTTAATTTTTAAAATTATTTATTGTCACAATGTCGACGAGGGAAGTTCTGGGTAAAGGCTTTTACAGATTTTTTCTCAATAATTTATTACTTTATTTTAATGTACTCTCCTGTAAGTTATTTCCACATCGGCTTTTTACCTTCCCCAACATCTGCAAATCATTCATACACAGATTCCATTATTTTGTTGACAATAGAACATTTTCTTCCACGTACAAACGTATTATTTGAGTTTGGAAACAATTTGAGGCTGAATCTGGTGAGTGAAGTGGACGTTATACTAACGTAAAACTTGCGTAGGTAATAACAGCTATAGCGATACAAAAGGTTTGATGGGATGCGTTGACCTCATAAAACAAAGCTTTTCTAGTTCTCCACGTAATTTTCTTTTGATTGCTTACAGTAGTTTTGATATAAATTGTTTGAAGACGTTGCCGCCATGGAGAACCTTAACTTTTCTAATCGTTACTTGACCTCGGATCGTATTTCACGTCAACTACTCACAACTGGTCATCTATGTTTCTGAGAAGTATGCCACAAATATTGCATTAAGCTTTCTTTACAAGAATATTTTTTATAAAAATTCAGCACAAGCTCGTCTCTTTGGACACATTTGTTATATGAATCATACATTACTGTAAATAAAACTTCATAATAGTTGAGACATACATTTCAGTAATTACGATTCTGCTCTATTGATATTATTTCAAATCCCATCTGTGTCGTTTGTAAAGTAGAGATAGCTATAATGCTGTTAGGAATCCTAACTCTAACCTGATAAACTCTAGACTATATTGAGAATGGACTTTAGTAATTAATATATATTATCTTAGCTTAGTGTCTAACTCAAATGTAATGATGTATAAGGACGAAGTTAGCAAAATACTTGTCCTGGGAAAAACGTGCCGAACAGTGTCACAGGTACTTCCAGAAAAAGGGCCGGACATGAATTGTAAATATTATTGCTTTTACGTGCCTCTTTGCGTGGGACCGCAACAATTTGCAGGTTTCCATAATATAAATAGCTTTTACAAGTTTACCTGTAAAAGCGGTAATTTTGGTGAAGGCAGATCTTAACTGACCTCGGTAGCGGATAGATCGCTTCCGAATAATTTGTAAATAAATATATTTTAAGCTACTGAAGTCTTTAATTTCTCAAGTAGAACTCTAAATCAGTGTATCGCGAAATTCGGATCGAAGTGAAACCCCCAACGTTAGACGTATCGCAACAATGCTGACGAATACTAGAATTGGCCGCTATGGCGATACCCAGATTTACAGAGAAATACAAGTCAAATACTAGGAATATCAATAAACCTAGAAGCTAAAGACTTTTTAATGACTCCGCAATTTTCAGGTTTGGCAAAATTTACATCTGCGTATTTTCACCACGAAATATAAACCTTAACGATGCCATAAATAGCTGTTGTGCGAAATTTGAATTTTAATCTTGCAAATTATGCTGTGTGAAGTTTGCCTGTCTTAATAGACGAAGCTCTTGGTAAATGATCTCCTTTTGTTCGTGAATGGACCTTTGAAGTCTATATGAGTCCCTCATAATTACATATACGTCCTCGATACGCACCATTTGACGATTGTCAATAGAAAATTGGTTACATCAGCTTGTTAGTCGGAAGGTGAATAGAACAGATAAACGTCAAATGTCACTGCACGGCACGTCATCTTATTGATTCCGTATTTTCAATATCTTGTTTTCAACAGGTGACAGTGAAATGTATTGGATTAGAGAAATATGAAACTAAATCTATATTTGAACCTATGCGGTGAATCTCAGTAAAAAATGTGTTTTGCTGCACTGTTGTAGCAGTTATTTATAGTTACACCTACAATTTACCAATATTTTTATAAAGTATTTAAAAAGGTACTGGGAATTATTTAAATTTGAAAATATTTTTCCTCTTTTATACCGTTTGTATAAACTTGCTCAGTCTTTTAAAAATAAAATAAATAAGTTCTATTGAAGGTGATCGTTTAGTGTAACAACAAAGTATTTAAATATTTCTCATGTCTGAATAGTACTACAGTGCCTTTATATAGACAGTGGTGACAATGGGGTGTCCTATTTTTTATTGTGTCCCTAGATAACGTGGTTAGAGCCGCCATGTTTAGGATAAATCGCCTGTGATACGTGTTACACATTTGGCAGTACTGAAGTGTGTTGTCAGTCTATGCCAAATTCGAGGTTAGTAAGTTGGGTTTTGTTTGTTGTTTGACACAGACTGACGCAAATCTTAACCCGCAAATATCGAATGTTGTCAGTACTGCCAAACGTAAAACGTGTATCACAAGCGACTCTGATTATGAATTTAAATAAACACCAGTTAAAAATTTGCCTAAATATGGCGGCGGGGTGGGGTGTCTTAGTTGTATTGTCGCCACTGTCTCATATAAAGGCACTGTAAATAGTACTAATACTAAATACTAATTAAGCTTTAACATAGTCTACTTGGAATAATAACATTAATCGCGACATTGAATATAGTTAAGTTACCATGAAATTATGGTAATGTACACATTTGGGAGCTGCGAGTTGCGAGTTACATATAATATTTCATTTAAATTCACATAACGAACTAAATGTATAACCATTTGTAGTATAAAACTCAATATAAAAAATCAATTTTCATTCTTAATTTAATTCTACCAATACATATTAATGTGCATTTGTAGGCATATTTAAATTATAACATTAACGTTTTCAATATTGTCGGCTACTATCTAATGTCTTATAAAATATTTTATTTCTATAAACTTTATTAAACGATCTAACATCATTTTTGGTAGTACTGTAGGTAACATATGTACTATTATTTTAAGCGTCGTTCTGCAACATATACTTTAATTAGTATAAAAATAGAGAATACTCCATAAAGGAATTTAAGCTGCGATTGTATGTTCTCGTTTCAATATATTTGTCTTACTTACTTATATCCAATAGATAAATTGTTGCTTAACATCATGGTGTTAAATAAAAAAAAAATATATAATAATAACACGAGATGGTTCAAGCTTCTCATCGATATCTCAGCACTTCAGAATTGGAAAAAAGCGGTTTTTGTTGTGTGTTCTTTAAGATGTCCGCTTTTTAAAACACAGTCAATGTTCGCAATGTGTTGAAACGCTGCTTTCAATGTGGTATAGCCTTTCTCATGTTTTACATATGATGCCGCTATATTTGCGATCACTTTAGATAAAGACAATTTACAAAGAAACGGAAGCTGATTATTGCAAATCCCAACCATATGATAGCGGTCTAAAATCGAGTCAGCGATTTCTCGTTAGCGGAGAATTAAATTGGCGCAGAGAGCCCTGATAATTTTATTTTATTTTATTTTTATTTTATTTAGGTACTTAGCCAACAGTCGTTAGGCCAATTATAGGCGTCGCTGTACATTTTATGGGGACTTCCAACTCCACTAACGACTGTCATGATGTTATTCTGACAGCCGTATCACGAGGCGTCGAGAGAAGCAGCCATGGAACTCCCATCCAAGTTCTGACCAGCAAGAGTGTTGCTTAACTCTACTGATGGAACGTGGAAGCTTGTTCGACCTACACCACCCGGGACCCGGGATAATGTGGCACTTCAGATTCTAAGTGACAAGATGTAGACATCTACATCCGAGTCTATCAATAACCTAATAAAAAGTTTTGCTGGAACTAAGATTTGAACTCGCTACCTCAGACACAGCAGTACAACGGTGTGCCGCTATGTCAACCTGAAGAGGTAATTTTGCGACCGCTTAACGTTTACTACTGGTAACACAAATACAACTCGACAGATAGGTACAAATGAAAGCGACCGATTTCGCCCAAAATATTTTCAGTTTTTCCATTGATATTCTACAAAAATCGTCGATGAAATCACTCGGATAGGTGATAACGTTCTGGAGTTATGATATTTACTTCCAACCGGCGTGATATTCTCGAGTTTTGTTAATTTTTTGACTTTTTAAAGGACAAAGCAGTGAATGTCTTCACAAAAGTTACTTTTATACAGGGTGGTCCTTAAGTCGTCACTTTGACTTCTGAAGAAGTGAAAAGCTCCTGCAGAGTTTTTGCTGTCGATTTATACTTTCTCAAATACAGCGTGTTGAAGTTTTCAAGTTAGGATTGAATTTCGCTTATAACCACGAGACGCTAGGATTGATTTGGATAGCTTATAATTTTACATAAGTCTAGATTCAAAAAATAAAGAAGAAAAATTTTTTTTGCATTAAAACTAACATCGCATCAAATGTTGCAGGGGTTCTTGGAGCTGCGTAGTTCAAATTTAGCTCATTTCATTCCAAAAGAAGCCAGTTTTTCAGTGTTAACTAATGAGGTTAATTTGAGGCAAAAGCGTAATCCAGTAAAAAGTTGGAGGCAAACACTTTAAATTACTCCGAGTTGGTTATCTAATAAAATGGGAAAGGAAAAGAAATAAGCAGGTTTTCCTTATATAGTAATAATTTACGTTTCGCAAAAGCTTCCCTGACATGTCTGCGACTTCAACACGTTAAATAAGTCAAGAAAGGATTGTTTTTGTATTCGATTAATTACAGAGACGCAATATAAGGTGTTGCTGACAAAAGCGACGTATTTCGAGCTCAAGGCTTTTGGCGTATTTGTCAAATGAGCAGCGCCGTCGTTTTGATTTTGTCCGTCTTTGTCGCAACGAGCGCGGTTTCTGGGCGCTGGCAATTTCCTGTCCATTTTACGCCCGATACATATCAGCGTTAAGATGCTTGCCCTTTGTCAGCCCGATGTTCACATTAGCTTCCTTTTCTATTCCTGTCTAATTGCCCATAACTATATGTTAGAGCAGCTTGATTTCGTGATGTGTTCGTCTCATATCGTGCACATGCAGTTAATCCCAGTTTGCTATTTCTGTAAGCTGCTTTTTATCCCGTTTGGAGTGGGCTTCGCTGAGTGCAAGAAACTGTTAAAACTCATATTTAATGTGGGGAAACTTTTAAATTCTTCAGACAAATTTTACTACGTGATGTTTCAGTTTTGTCGAATTTTAACTGTGATAGCGTTTATAGACCATATTTAGACAGTAATACTGTTAGGAGAACACAAATTATACAAAATTCTTGCACTTTTTTGTGGCATTAAAAAACAACTCATCACTCATAAATTCGTAGAATGGCTTAATATGATATCAAGACGTTCCTTGAATTCAGCTTGTCCTTTTCATAAACTAATATTGTATAAAAACCGCTTTGTTTATACAATAAAATAAAATTTAGAACAGATGTACACAACACAAATACAAGATAAAAGATTTATTGACTATGCTTAAACATAACTAAGTATTCTCAACGTTAATTTTAAAAGCCTGAAAATGTCTACCACTCGTATTAAATTTAACCTGTAAAATAAAATTGGAACTCGTAACTTTGCAAGACAATCTATTTATATTTACAAGAAAGACAAATGGATTTGTAGATTTAATGCGTTACATGCTCTATTTTTCAGATTATTAAATAAATTATTATCGTTTTTTTTAACGCTTATCTATGTACATTTTATGTTATGGCCGAATACTTTTAATTCTGTATGATTGGTTACTCCTATTGGATTATTAAAATTAAAGATCATTGCTATATCTCGATTAAAACATCGGGGTAATGTAGGTAAGTCATTAGTTATTATAATTGGTTAGTTATTATTATAAATTAAACCCCCTAAATGCTACTATCACGAGGCGCCACCCAACGTCTGAAGATTGTTCAAAAACAGGGCTATTACAGGAAACATAACCATGGTTTACTTAACAATGTATGAACATGGTGGAATCACTTATACAATTATTTAAACAACTCTCGGGATTGATACGGGTCAAGTCGAGAAAATCTTCCACAATCATTTAAGTCTGTTTGTAATTCTCTCTAGGCAATTACGGGGTCTGTGTGTGATGCTAGTATAGTCGTATCATCTGCGTAGGTGGCTATCGTTGTCTGATTATTTTGTGGTATATCTGCTGTATATATCGAGTACAGGAGAGGTCCAAGAATACTTCCTTGTGGTATCCCGGATAGAATTGGTAATAATTCGGTACTTTCTTCTTGACACTTGACGAGAAATGTTCAATCAGCTAGGTATGACTTTAATAAGGGATCCATGGGGTGTAGCAGGGCACATTTAAGTTTTAAGTAGACCAGTATGCAAAACTTTCTCGAAAGCCTGACTTGTGTCCATGTAGCCTATATTGCAGAACAGTATCTTTTATTTTCAAAGTCCTTATGAATTTGTTTGACCAATTGATGTATTTCTTCAGTGGTTCCATGTGCTTTTCGGAATACGAATTGATGGGCGAGTATAAGCTGCTCTTCTTCGACTATTGGCATTATAAGGCTGTAGAGTAGTTTTTCTAGGATTTTGGAAAGGACTGGGAACAAACTTGTAGACCTATATGATTCTACGTCTTTTGGACACTTTCCTGGTTTTTGTATCATTACTATCTGCGCTACCTTGAATTGACAAGGAAAGTATTCGAGTCTTAGCATTGAATTAAAGATGTATGTCAATACTTTTAGTCCTTTTTGGGAAAGTTCTCGCAGTATTTTGCCAGTAATGAGAAAGTATCTCGGCGCCTTTTTTGGGCTAATGCAATGGTGTATTGTTTTATCTATCTCTGCTTGATTTGTTTTCTTTATTGGAAAAGCCATTTAATATGGTGTTTCAAGTTGTTTGTTAATTTCCTTTTCTTGTTTTTGAGTTTGTGAGGGGTGAGGTTTAAAGACTGTGGTTAGGTATTTAGCAAAATCATTAGCCCTTTGTCGATCAGTTTTAGCCCAACTGTTGTCACTGTTTCTTATCGGTGGAATTTGTTGTAGAGGCTGTTTTAGCTTGCGAGTAGCCTTCCATAGGGAATAGTCCGTGGCTTCTGTAGGAGTTAGTTCTTTGAGGTATTCTTGTAAAGATTCGTTTTTTAATTTATGTAACAAAATGTTAAGTTCTTTTGCTACTTTACCGTACTGTTGTTTATGAGATGGGGCTCGTATTACCTGCCAACGTTTTCTTGCTTTTTCTTGTTTTTGTTTCACGATTAATGGGCATTTCTGTAAAATGGGCGTTTTCGCTGTATGGCGTTGCTTGCCATGATGCTGTTTATATGGCTTTAGTTATATTTTCAACTGCATTTTCTATATTTAGTTCAGTTTTTAGCGGTTATTCCAGTGTTATTAACTCATCTAATTTTTCCCTAAAGAGGTTCCCATCTGTTTTGTTATTACTTAGTGACGGATTTCTTCGTTTTCCTAACACATAAGTTAATGTCATTACAATAACTGCTGCAAGATCTGAAGTAAGTTCTAGACATGAATCCACTATTTTTTTTGCATCAAATCCTTTAGCTATGCAAAAATCCAATAGATCCGGTATGTTATCAGAATCAGATGGTCAGTCTATGTGTTCTCACGTTGTTGAATAGCTTAAGTTGTTACTTTTTATCGTTTTTAGGAATTCTCTTCCCCTAGTATTTGTAGTTCTGGCCCTCCAAATTGTATGTTTTGCAATAAAGTCTCCTCCAACTATAAAACGATTACCTAAGGTTTTTAAAAATTTATTGAAATCTGATTGTTTATTGTTATGCTTGGGCGGGCAGTAGATTGCTGAGATTGTAATTTCTCCTAGTTTGTTTTTTATGACGATATTAGTGGCTTGTATATTGTCCAGCTTATACTGCTCCTCTTCATGATGTTTAATTTTGTTATTGATAATTATAGCGGTGCCTCCTTGTGCCTTATCATCAGGATGTCTGGTACTATATACATTATAATTAGGAATTTTTAAGTGACTTTTATTAGTAATGTGGGCTTCTGAGATTAAGAGTATGTCAAGTTTTAGTGTTTGTATAAAGATTTGCATTTCTTGTTCACGTCTGCACAAGCCGTTGGCATTCCATATTTAAATTTTTAGTCCACAGTCCATTATTTTATTTTATTAGCGAGCATTGACATGATGTTCATGAGTGTACTCATTTGATCCATTAAGTTTTTCATCATGTGGCGTAGCTCAGATAATTCGTGGGATGGTAAACAAGTTTGAAGAATGGCTAGGATTCTGGAGAATTAAAGCCAATGAAAACAAATCTTCTCACATTACTTTTACACCGAGACGTGGGAATTGCCGTCCTGTCATGCTGAATGGAAAACAAATTCCACAAAAAGATACGATCAAATATGTAGGACTTAGTCTGGATAGAAGACTTACATGACGTACACATATTTTTAATAAAAGAAAACAACTAGGAGCAAATATTAATATATAGTATTAAGCACTAGGTTAAGCATACATAAGATGTACTTATAGACCACAAACCGAACTCAAGGAGAAATAAGTCTGAAAAAAAAAATTAGTTTCATAGCTTCTGACAAATTTAGAAAGGCTCTATAACCAGCATGTGTGAAATGCTGTAAATAAAAAATTGGAAAGATGATAGCAACTCGTATGCCATTGATGGCATGGTGACAAGCGAAAAACCGGATGTATTGCTATAAACCGGAGGTAAGGTGCTACACAATAAATCTCAGCAAAGAAGAAGAAATCTGAAGGTTGTAGTAATGCTTTTAGTGAAGCTGTGGTTCGAGTCCCACCTTTTCAAACCATATTGCAACGGTGCGCGCTTGTTAACTCCGTTGTTGTGTTCAATTTCTTATACATATCTGTTCTCTTGTCAGCAGCTAGCTCTGTTTACAACAAGAGAAGTCTTGCTTTCTTTCCAGTCGAGATTACGGATACACAATTCAACAAAGCTCGAGAAATTGAACCAATGTAGCTCGAAACAATGAAATAATTTACTCCAGGCAGTTACTTAAATAAAAGCCATTCTGCTTACAATCAGTGTAAACGCAAAGGTACATTGACTTTAAATGCACACAAATGAAACAAGAAAACAAATAGAATTACCCGTAAAACAAATGGCCATTGATAAACCAAGTTCTACATGCATTTACCAGTCAACCAAACTAGAATAGGTATGACTGACATACATTTATATTTAAACAATATTACATAAAAGAAACCGAAACACCTGTCTTATACGGGCGCCTTAAACTGCCTAAAGCAGCCCCTGCATTAAAACGGTCCTCTCGGTGGTATTTAGGCGAATCTTGCTATGTAGTCGACGCTAGACGTCAGAGGCAGCTGATAAAATACGATACAAAACAAAAAACACCACCGACCTTTACTAATTGCATTCAGGTACGCGAGGCACTTATTTTCTAACAGTGGTATACTTCCTCACGTAGCTTGAAGACTAACATCATTATTTGAATGTTTTGTAGCTCATGCTGGAGATGCTGCAAGCTGGTATTCACAACATAACCTGCAAAATTACATAAGGTTTTGACTCGAAACGCCAGCTCCGGGATTCGGGGCGTGGTTTCAACGCCTCGCGCTAAAATGCACTTTTTGAGCCCCAGCCCAATTCGGTCCCGCATAATGGCCGACGTGAAACTGCAAGTGCCACAGGCCATACCTCAAATACCGTGGTTGCTGCCGGTGCTTGTTGCACATATACCAATTATGCAGCCGCGAAGCATACTCTTAACCAATCTACACAACAATTCCATAATCTGTAATCACGAGAGGTGGCTCTACATACAGCCTCCACAAATCCGACTGTTAATTAGTTTGAGTGTCATGTTTTATTTGACGAACGTATCATCGTTCGGGTATTAGCTCAATCATAAATTATCGGCCGCAGTGGTGCAAATATAGTCACTGAGAGAGTGAGAGTTGACATTGACAAATGTAGTGTGATCTTCTGACCTTTCTTATGGCAAAATCAATCGTTTAACTAGGTTAGCTAAGACGAAGGAAAAGTGCGAAGGCGCCATGGCACTGGGAATGAGATCCATTACCGATGTATTCAGCGTTATAGCTCTTGCGGTGCGGATTAAAAAGTAATGGCCTCTAAAAATATAAGTGTTGGGTGGAAAATTGGAATACCTTGGCGCGACTCGTAAGGATCCTCCACATCCTGGAGCAATATCGATGCAGTAATGATGCCTTCCACATTATACTTCACGGTCAATGGTTCAGTTGTGTGGCGTTGCTGTGGAGGCCCTTTAATTCTGTTAATCCTGCATCCCAGTAGTAACCCGGGTAAGCGAGCGGCCTTAGATGTTGTTAGTTTCCGGCAAATTTAACGTTTATATCGCAATTGGCCTT
The DNA here is from genome assembly GCA_940337035.1 of Agriotes lineatus. Classification (NCBI taxonomy): domain Eukaryota; kingdom Metazoa; phylum Arthropoda; class Insecta; order Coleoptera; family Elateridae; genus Agriotes; species Agriotes lineatus. The sequence goes on along the minus strand of CALNHX010001625.1, from coordinate 33,841 downwards.
CCGGGTTCAACACAGCCCGACCTCGAAGCTCAGAAGCGCCACTAAGGCGATATCCAGAACGTCCTTTTATTATTTAGCCCAACTAACAATGCCTGGTAATGAAAGCTCACAATGATTTTAATTGCCAAATAAGTGTTTTTGCTGCTTCTCGATTGTAGGCCGGAATTGCAAATAAGTGTAAACGGGACTCAAAGCACCCATTATCTTTTAATGGAGGCAGGTAAGCATGTACTGCTGTGGCAATCGATACTTTTAATGTATAATTTTATCCCTTGTAAGTCTCGTACTTCGTTGAGTGTGGAAGATGCAACAGATTGAAAAGTTCCTGGGAAAATTGAAAATCTTAAGTTTCTAATTAAGTAGGGAGCAAATCCTTTTAGCAAAGCTGCAGCATAAGGTTGTTTCACTAAGCATAATAAACTTAATTTCCCTGAATTTTAACCTTAGTACGTGAAATCTGCTCTATAATTAATTTCAGATCAGCTTGTAACTGTAAATAATTTGGCCAACTGTTCAATACTAAAAATTAAGTATTCGTGTATGACCCTCTCTTACGTTTTTTTTTTAAGCGATATGGAAAACATTGTAAATTTTACACTTTATGGGAAATATGAAGTACAGCAAAGTCCTACTTAGTACGAATTTAATAGTACGAACTTTCATTTGTACAAATTGTAGAATGATACCGCACCTTAGTTAATGCGAGTCAAAACTCGGTTAGTAGAAGTTCTTAATTAAAATAGTGCACCAAAAATTTAAAATATTTCAAACTCTGGGACTTTAAAAGAACAGGTTATGAATGCTAACCCAACATCGATTAGAACATTCGAGTTCACCGAGATATAGATACAGTTTTGAAGAACTGCAAGCTCATATGAAATACTAAAAAGGGAGGCGACAGAGTAACATATCTTGAAATACTTGATATAACCATTTGGTTTGCCTAGGTTGTATCCTGGCATCTCACACATGCATTTACCCTCCTATACATACTGCGTTTTGCGAAAATTCATTCCAGACAACTTGGAGATGGTGCGGTAGCTCTGCAACCGTACCTGGAAGTTCTAATACAGTAGACATCTTTCGTTCCATCATGTTCCTGACGTGTATAGTGGGCTGCATATATAGAGATGCAGCAGGCCACCGAAGAAGGTTGACGTTTATAACCTTTATTCGTGAGTTTTTTAAACCAAAATTTAATTATCTTATTTGATTTCTTAAACAATATATTATAAACTAGCTGACCCGGCAAACGTTGTTCTGCCCAAAAATAATTTGTCTCTGAAACCACGTTTCACCACTATTTAGTTTTAATTTTATGTAATGTCCTCCGTCTTGGACTTAATAATAAATGCTATTTTCGCAATCAACGTCGCAAAAAACCTCAATAGCGACACCCATATCGATTTTTAGGCTTATTTACCCAATTTCACCTCCTAAGGGGTTGATTTTCGAACAATCACGGAATACGTATTTGCTTATTTGTCTTTTTTGAGTACTCCTACGAAGTTTTAAGTCGAAATGTCTATTTAATATTATTTTTCCATGCAAAATTGGAATCCTCATTTTACCCCTTTAGGGGTTGAATTTCGAAATATCCTTCCTTATTCGTGGTATACATCATAGCTGTGACCTACCCGGCGTTGCCCGGGCATAATAGGGAGTTTTTGCAAGACGTTTTCTTAAATAACGTAATACGTGAATGATTCGTTTCTATGATACAGTCGTGTTTAATAGCCCTGTCAACGTCTTTTCTATAACGGATTACGTTAATTTCATTGAATTATGTATTAGATCACGTATGCGGCAAAACTTCACATTTGACGTTTGTAAAAATATCAGCTAAACTTACAAAGTTGAGGTTTACAATTTTCGATGTTTTAGTGCTATTGCCAGAAGTAATTGGACAAAATCCATTCGAAGATATACCGAGATGGAGAGAAATCCATCACAACGTTGTCAGAGAAACATAAAAAAATGTTTCTATAAGAACAGTTAAAGAACACCTAGAACATTTATTGATGCTATTTAAAAAGAACGACCGCGCAAATCTAAGAACAGAAGTACTTATACGTGTAAAATACATTTAAAATCCTAAATGCACAAGCAGCGCGTTACGTGTAAATTATAAAATTTATAGATCAAGAACAGAAGAGCAATATGACCAGGAAGAGCAGTTACTGCAACAAATAGTAGACCTTCAAAGAGAATTTTCTAATATAACCATACCTAAAAGGGCGAGATTAGATGGTTTGGCGAAAAAGGAAGGTTGTGCTGAGAGGGATTTGGCATCAAGCACTCACTTCTTCGCAGAATATATTTGTGAGTATTATAATATACTAGCTGACCCAGCAAACGTTGTTTTCGATTATGACATGGTGGGGAAAGCCCATCAAACCATTAAGCACAGAATCATAAAAGTATGACTGCAAATAGGAGGTGGTACAGTGTATAGAAAAACACACTTTCGATATTTTCCCATTTCCCGGCGTTCCTTTTGGATTTTTCCGAATTTTCTTTTTTTTTGCTAAACCACCTCGGGAGTAAGACGAAGAAAACAAAAAAAATCCTCCAAATTAGTCAGTCAAGTCGTTCTCGAGTTTTTGCGTTACTAACACACGGCGAATTATTTTTATATACGGAAGGGACCATTAGTTATTTAAGATACAAGTGCAAAAAGGCATTCTTTATTGGACGAATAGGTCAAATTAGAATGCGAGCGTCAGCGAGCATTTTAAGACCTATCAGTGCAATAAAGAGCCTTTTTGCAAGAGTGTCTTACAACGTTTTATCTACGATCGTGAATAGAAAAGAATTTGTTCAAATAGATCCTGTCCTTTTCAATAAAAAAATAAGTGTGATCTGTAAGTAGGGCGGCAATGACGGATACGTTAGCAACCAAATTATCAAAAAGTAACCATTTCTGTTTTTCGATTTCTGTTAATTGAGTGGCAATGTACACGGGTGTTATCGACGATCCTCCAGAGGTAGCAGAGGCTGTGGCAGTTCTGTCCCTGCTGCTAGAAAAATCTAAGAGTCAATATGAACTTGTCTATAACAAGTTTAAAATTGGTGTCAGAATAAGAAAGTCGACAGTTTGACGGAAAACGTTTTCCTTGAGTACTTTTCTGAAAGGAGCAAACAGGTAAAACCTTCGAGCCTGTGGTCCGAATATTCTATGGTAAAGGCGTCGATTCTAGTAGAAAAAGATATCAATCTTAAGAAATTTTCAAAGCTGACAGCCTTTATGAAACAGCAGTCCAAAGGTTATCACTGCAACAAATCCAAAGTATTTACTAAGAATGAAGTCTATAAATTTCTAACAGAGGCACCGGATGACTGGTTTTTGATGATGAAAGTAAGTTTTCAAATCAATTAATTTGAATTTAGACTGACAGTTGTGTCAATTTTAGTTAGCTGCCATTTTTGGAGTTGCTGGAGCTGTTAGAAGAGATGAGTTACACAGAATTAGTCTTAAAGACGTTGAAGAGAGGGGTACGACGTTGTTAGTGAAAATACCAACTTCAAAAACTGGGAAACCGCGAGCATTTATTATCGAAGAGTCTACACAGGATACAAAAAATATGATGGACATTTACAGAAAATATATTTCTCTTCGTCCAACACACACTCCTCATGAGCGACTCTTTGTTTATTATCGAAATGGAAAATGCTCAGTTCAACCCGTTGGCATTAACACTTTCGGCAAAATACCTTCTTTGATTGCTACATACCTTGAGTTACCAAATACTAATAATAGTCTTTATTTCACTTATAAATAATAACAAAAATGAACATTTGTAATATAACCAATAATAGATAATAGATAATTAACTTGTTATCCAGTTAAAGCGAAATCACAAGGCGGAGTTCAGATGTCAAGTACAAATACAAGACCTTGATCTTCCACTCAAACGTTGACAGAAATAAATAATATGTATGTATGTATGTATGTATTATCTGTAACCTCATTTACCTTGCGGTGTCGAGGCTGGTGCTTTATGCGCTGGCATCTGGCGGTACAATGATAAACTAAGTAAAATTTATATAAAAGTGTAAAAAAAAATTAAAAAGAATATTTGATCTGACTATACAGGTCACTCTTTTAGAAGGTCATCTGCAACTCTACTTGCGGACGCTGGGGCAGATATTTTAAATTTAAAAAGACACGACGGATGGAAAAGTTCGTCGGTGGCTGAGTCATACATAGAAGACTCGCTTAACAACAAACGAATAATTTCAAATCAAATTTTACAAAGACGAGAACAAACTTCTGAAGTTTCAACTGAACTGTCAAATAATGAGAACAATATTCAAAATACCATCGGCGAACCCGGTCCAAGTAAAGTGCCAAGAGTGATAATACAGAATTGTACAAATTGCAGGGTTAGTGTAGATGTACACTATGTAATTGATAATAATGTTAATGATTTTTAATTTTATATAGATAGATTTGATGTTATAGGATAGGTTACATGCATCATTGTGTGTATATTATAGTTTCACTTAATAAATAACATTTTCCTGACAAATCTTCCGTTGACATTTTTGTGCAATAAATTTTTTATGGCACTAGTGCCATAAATGACAACTTTCACAACAGAAAATCATATAAAAAATTGTCACTTTTTACACGATCGTAGATAAAATTATATATAACAGCAATAAGATAACATGAATAACAAAATAGAATGCTTGAGTAAGAAAGAGATGACCATACGATAAAAATATTTTAGTAGGCATGTTTAGTTGACTTATGTCATAATTAAAATAAGCGTCATGCCTACTCGAATATTTACTACCATGAGACAAAAAAAATGATTCTGAGCAGGCCTTGATATATCTTATACGCTTGGCAGTACTGAAGTGTATTGTAAAACTATGTCAAATTCGAGATTAAAGGGTTAGGTTTTGTTTGTTGTTTGACACAGACTGACGTAAAACTTAACCTGCAAATCTCGAGTTTGACATAGACTGACAATATACTTCAGTACTGCCAAACGTATAACACATATCAAAGCCTGCTCAGAATATACTTTTTTATCTCATGGTACTATGTTTATCTCTTTCTTACTCAAGCAATACGTGATATTTTCTTCTTCATGTTATCTCATTGCTGTTATATATAATTGTGGCCCCATCGGTATATAGATTATCTTGAATACAAAAACTTTTCAAAGCGGCCATTTTTAGTTGAACAAAATGATGTAAATGAATTGCCAGATACAGTTGTTGACGATGCATCTGTGGAAATTGCTATCTAACTCGAGTGTCAAGATACTGTTCAACTTAATGAGAGTGATATCACCACTTTGAATATAATTTCATCACATGCGCCAAATAAATCATCGGGTTTGTGAAAAAAGAATTAGAATAATGATCATATCTACCACGAGATAAAAAAAAATTATTCTGAGCAGGCCTTGAAATTCGAGATTTGCAGTCTGTGTCAAACAACAAACAAAACCTAACCTTTTAATCTCGAATTTGACATAGAGTGACAATACACTTTAGTACTGCCAAACGTATAACACATATCAAGGTCTATTCAGTATCATTTTTTTTATCTCATGGTAGTAGCTATAATAAAAAATTTCGTAGATGCAACTCCTTATGAGAAATGGAACAGTAAGCATTTAAAAAATTCAAGTATTCAGTTTTTAAAGGAAAGAAAAGTGGCAGAAAATAGGATCCGAGAGCTCAAGCTGGATTTGGAAGAGAGAAGACTTGGAATTGAAGAAAAAAGGATACGTTTGGAAGAAATAAAATTTGAAAGGCAATTGAAGAACGAAGTCACCGCATTGAAATTGAAAAGGAACTGCATGAATTAAATAGCGTTCTGATTAATCAGTTGATCAACAAATAAAATATTATATTACCAATAGGAAATACATATTTTTTAAAACAATTCTAATTATATATTTACATTAAACATTTAAATATTATTCTAATGTTGGAGGCTCAGTATTAGAATAGTGAGCAGTTTGACTTCCATATAAACATGTATGGCAGTTTGTTAAAATGGTAGCACTTTTATACAGTCGCGGAATTAGAAATCCGGACACTTAAAATGATTCAGTGTATATCTTACTTTACTTTACTTATCGCGTTACGTGGTGAAATTAGTGAAAATCAAAATAATTACTCGTATATGACAGCATGCCTCATTTAAGGGTCGAACAAAAAATTCAAGTAATTACATTACCCAAAAATTGCAAAAATCATGTGTAAGACTCGTCCGGATTTTTAATTCCGCGACTGTACATGCCATTAACATCCTATAGTAGCAATTTCTGATTTTTCTTAAAGTCCAAGAAAGCAAACAGACATGTTATATGTCCAAAACCCCATTCTACTGCCTGTCTCATGGAACTCATACCATTATTAAATTGAAGTTGTTGAGGAGTTAACTGAGTGTTGGCATATGGACATAACAATAATTCTCTTACGGGATAGCCACAGTCTCCTTAAAGCGCATATCTTTGGCCATTTGGAAAAACGGCGCATTGTTCTAATTGCATATACAAATTTGATTCTCTAAGTATACCTGCATCATGTCGTCTTCCAGCAACAGCACCATATAAATTAGCCACAATGCCATCTGGACACAATACAGATTGATATTTTACACAGTGATATCTTTTGTATCCTGAGTAATAGTTTTCTTGATTGAATGATGGTCTACAAATAGGTCTTGTTGTTCCATCTATAAATCCCCAACAATTATTTATTGGTGCATCTTTGTTGGATCCGGTATTAGAATAATATCTAAATTTATTCTGATTTAGTCACTGTAAGTTCTGTAGATCCTCTAAGAGGTGCGATTTGTTATAATTAATAATATTCATAACCGCATTTGAAATACTGGAAAGGTATGAAACTGAGAGTGCAAATATTCTTTCGAAATCAATCAACCTATTAGAATACGCCAAACGTCTCAGATATATACACAGACCTTCCACGCCACTAGTAATATCTTGCTTTTCCGTTCGAATTTCGTTTGGTACGTCTAAGGCATTGGACAGCCTTTGTATATGTTCTTTCTCAAAACGAAAGTAATGTCGAAATTCTTCTGAGGTTAATCTTTCTATGTTTAGTCTGCCATAAGTAACTGATCGCAAATGTATATTACGGCGTGGATGCAATACATTGAGCAAAACTGCGTCTTCCAAATCGTCATCATGTATATTTCCAAATACAGCTGCTTGTAATAAATATTCCATACTCTAGAAAAATTGCTTAGCACGTCATTTAGAACCTCTTGCAAAACCTCAAACTTTCAAACATACGTTAACTACTACATTTTCACATACTATAACGTTCACGTTGATGTATAACATACCCGTTAAAACGGCTTGCAAAAACTCCCTAATATTACGTGAACCTATGCGTGTATGTTTTGAAACAAGACTTTTCCATTGTTCTATTGCTGTTTTTTCAACCTAAAAAAATCGATTTTTTCCAATTTTCCGAGTTTTCAACTCCGATTTTACCATTCCGATTTTCCCATTTTTCTTTTCGAAAAGCCATTCAGAAACGAAAACATGATATTCCATACAGAAATATCATACAAAATCATCTGTTTGATTTTCCGAATTTTCCGCCTCTTCTTGTGGATTTTCCCAAAATGTTCTTTCATACCAACCTTGTCCTGACAACTACGAACACAACAAAAAAAAATGAGTCAAATCGGTCGAGCCGTTCTCCAGTGATGAAGTAACATACATGCGGCAATTGACTTTTATTTATACAGGGTGAGGCACATAAAGTGTTACAGAGCAATAGCACTCAAACTATTGATCACATCCAAAAATGTTTCAGACAAAAGTTTCAGTGTTCGAGAAGGCCGTCATATCGGAACATCCTATTTTTTTATCGGTGGAGGTGCTGAAGCTACGGCAAGATCAAATCCTCTTTTTTAAATGAAACCATGTATTTTTCTTTTGATGACATTATTACCGATTTGAAGACGAATTCAGCGACCTGCTACACAAGGCCATTCTAGTCACGCAAAGTATGAAAATAGTCGAAAAATGCAACAGTGCAACAAACACAAGTCAACACGACGGTGCACCACCCCATTATGCTCTGTGTTTAAGACAAGTGATGAATGAGATTTTTGGCGAAAAGTGGATAGGACGAGGCGGTCCTGTAGCTTGGCCACCTCGTTCGCCAGATCTAACATCACCAGATTACTTTTTATGGGGTTTTGTCAAAGATCGCGTAATGGCGGTAGCACCTACCACACCTGACGACATGAAAGACAGAATGTACCGAAATTACACCACAAATGTTGGCTGAAGTTAGACGGTCTTTTCATCAGCGGACTAACAAGTGCTTACAAGTCGAGGGTCATCACTTCGAGCATCTTCTGTAGGTAGACCCAAACCAAGGTTAGTGGATCTTTTGAAAGTGATTATTCCGATATTTTTCGATTTTTTGGCTATCTTCATACTTTGCTTGACTAGAATGACCTTGTGTTGCAGGTCGCTGAATTCGTCTTAAAATCGGTAATAATGTCATCGAAAAAAAAATACATAGTTCCATTTAAAAAAGTGGAGTTGACCTTGACGTAGCTTCAGTGCCTTCACCGATAAAAAAATAGGGTGGTCCAGTATGACGGCCTTCTCGAACACTGAAACTTTTGTCTGAAACATTTTTGGATATGATCAATCGTTTGAGTGCTATTGTTCTGTAACACTTTATGTGCCTCACCCTGTATAGATTCAAAGTAATTCCTGTCATTTTAAATGGATGTAACGTTTGTATTTTCAAACTCAGTCTATGATGAAAAGATAACGCATTTAATATACTTCTAAACGAAGTATTTATAAGTAGTGACACTGTATTTGTATGCTGTAATGTTGAACAAAGGCGAGCAATTGATGCTTTAGATGATTTACAACATTTGGTTAGAACTTCATTTATATGATTGTTGCTTAACATTTTAAAACATGCAGTTGCCTCTTACTATTACTATGGGCGTTTGAATGTGCATGATGTAGTTTGATGAATACTACAAAACAATTAATGTTTGTAGCATAAAAATTAAATGGCTACAGGTATTCAACATATTTTTTTCAAGACAAACGGCCAGGTGCGATTTGTTTTTCAGGAAATTATATGTTCGTAAAGAATTGTTATTGAATTAGCTTCAAATTACTATATGGTAGAGAATGAAACGAAATATGTACATTGAAAAAGAGAAAGTAATGCTATAAAAACAAACGCGAAACGTTATACCGAGTGAGTTTTTTAAAGTGTTACAAGGCAATATCTCAAGAACAGTTTTAATTATTTTCATGAAATTTTGGTGAGGTAATAGGGATATAGGGGGACATATTTAACCATATTTTTTACATTTTACTCCTCTCTCTGTTTTGAGGGGTGGGGGGAACTTTGGAATTTTAAATTAAATGATGTATTTTTGTTTCGAAAATTCGAATGTTCGTGAAAAACTACATACGTGTTCCTAAAAAAATTTTGATTTGCTTTTGCGATTAGGGAATTACGATTTATTAGGTTATAAAATAAAAAAGAATATCAATCGCTAAAACGTCAACATTCTCAACTGACTTATGTAAAAATAACTCATTTAAATGGAAACGAATAATAATTCTGAAATAAGTGAACTTGATTTATTCGTAAATTTTACTTATTTTTTAAATTCAATCAAAATTTAGTTAATCATAATTCCATAACCGAAACAGCAAAACCAAAAATGTTTTGTACACATACCTAGCTTTTTACGTAGATTTGAATTTTCGAAATAAAAATACATCACCTTATTTAAAATTTCATAGTTACCCCCTACCCCTCAAAACAGAGAGAGGGGTAAAATGCAAAAAATATATTCAAATATGTACCCCCATATCCCTATTACCTCACCAAAATTTCATGAAAATATTTAAAACCATTCTCGAAATAGTCCATTGTAACGCTTTAAAAAACTCACCCGGTATAATGCCTCTCATGTAAATCAAGGCTTGCATTTGTGTATTATATTATCACATTATCAGTTTACAAGTTCTTGAACGTTTAGCAAGCTAAACAGATAGGATTATGATAAGAACTCCTTAGCGCTCAATTTCTTAATGAGTTTACGTCATATGCGTTGGCAACACTAAGCAGTTCAATTATTATACAAGCAACAGAGCCAGGTAGTCAAGGTTGAGAACTTGTAAGCTGATCATACTCAGCTGCAAGTGTCGATTTTTATGAGATACTCTATTCTAAAGCCGTGTTCATTTATATTATGTGCAAGTCCCAACATAAAGTAAAATTAACACCGTTATGCAATGTGACACTCTAAACTTACTAGTCAAAAAAGTTATCTTCTTTTTCTTATTACTTCGAATGATTTTTACATCAACAACCAATAAGTGTCAATATTAAATATTTAAATTTACACAGTCAGGAAATACCGTGTGACAATGAGACTAGGGTCATGCTTATATCTTCTTTATTTATGAATCGATTTGGATAAAATTTTATAGCAAGGTACTAGACATAGTTTATGATTGGTCGATAGATAAAGTCAAAATGGCTGACTTCCGGTTTCACCAGAAATGATACCAACTTTGATTTGTTAAATTTATATATTTTACCGTAGAAGGCCTCGACTTTGAAAAATCTATTCTAATTGACTCCAGCAACTCTTAATAATAGCTATTTTATCAATAACGTCAATAACAAACCTTTAATAAAAGAATATCATTTGCTAAACTCTTTTTTTAAGAAAAAGTCACTTATCTTAAATGGCACCTACTAAGCGCCATCTTGCCATTAGATAGAAAATGTAATTACCAATCTAACGATATGCATATGATGCACTACTTTATCTTTATCTGAAACTGAAAATTAATTATTTAATGATTTTTTTTAAATATTTTTATGTAATAACTACCTAAGCAAATTTGGGAACATTGTTGTATGTAATTTGAGTCGTAGATTCCGAAGAACATAAAACATATAGAGTGATCTATTTTAATAACCAAAGTTAGTGTCACTTCCGGTTTCACCGGAAGTGACACTAAGTTTGGTTTTTTAAATTGGTTTTAAAAAATAATTAATTAATTTTCAGATTCAGATAAAGATAAAGTAGTGCATGATGCATATCGTTAGATTGGTAATTACATTTTCTATCTAATGGCAAGATGGCCCTTAGTAGGTGCCATTTTAAAAAAGTGAGTTTTTCTTAAAAAATCTGGTGTGATACACGCACACAACTTCTTTTTAGAGTGATCTTATAATTGACCAAAAATTTGATTTTAAATTTTTAAGCAAATGGTCAAAAATTTTACAAAATTACAAATTCTACAAAAACGGTGCAAAATAGAGCGTTAGGTGAAGAGACAAATTTTCTCTAGAATTCCAAGCTAAATTCAAAAATGTAATAATATACCGGCTGTTCTATTCAAAATAGAAGTTAATAAAAAAATAGAAAAGAAAAACAAAAGAAACTCATTTTAGAAGTATTCAACTGGAAAATCACTTATCTCACATCCATACAGATTAAAAATGTAATAAAAATGAGAAGTTTGAAAAAAATAGTTGGAGCCGATTTTGAAAAAATCGAAAAAAACTGAAAAAACACCAGAGTAAACACCTACTTCCGGTTATGCGATTTTCTTCAAAAGCTTGCTATCGCATCTACATAGTAGCCAAAACTTATATATAAAGTTTCAACCCCACACCTCTTTTCGTTTTTGAGATTTTCGGTTCACAGACACACACACACACAGACAGACCAATGAAAAAAATATGTTTTTTAGGTTCAGGGGACTCTGAAACGGGAAGATCTGTTGAAAACTCAATTTCGAATTTTTGGGGTGAATGCAATACTTCCTTTATTGTAAAAGTAAGTAAAAACGAGTTTAGCAAATTATATTCTTTTATTAAAGGTTTGTTATTGACCTTATTGATAAAATAGATATTATTAAGAAGCGCTGGAGTTAATTAAAATAGATTTTTCCAAGTCAAGGCCTTCTATGGTAAAAAAATTAAAATTAAAAAAATCATTTTTTTGTTTATAAAAATTTAAATTTGGCAAGACTATTATATGTAGTTTGACTCGTAGATACAGAAAAATATAAAATATACAGGGTGTTCCATTTAAAAAATCAAAGTTGGTATTATTTCCGGTAAAATCATTGTTACCCGGTATACAGTGAGAGCTTTGCCATACTGAACATAGGGAAAAACTAACAATTGCAACTAAGTTTATACTTAATAGTCAGACATTTGTTACTTATAGTTGTATTCATAAATTAGGAAGTATTCCATAGCCATACTGGATGAAAATCATTTTTGATAATTGGGGAACCTCAAGGTTCATAGTTACCTATATTCGATTTGAGAAAGGCTCTCACTGAACAGAACAACGAAATTGATACTTTGTCCAATAGATGGCGACTGTCAAATGCCACTTGACAATATCGCCTCTATTACGCTCAAAAATCCCTAGATTACAATGAAATATTTTTAGTATCCAAAATTTAGAATTTCTACAAAATCAGCAACTCAGCGTAGATAAAATAGTATATTATACTCGTTTAATAAGAGGCATTGTAGCACTTGTTCCATTGGAACACTCTTCGCTGCGCTCGTCGTGCCCCAAACCCACGCGTGCTACAACGGTCCCTCTTATGAAACTCGTATAATAATGAACTATTAACCACATAATTTGGGTTCATTTCGTGGGACAATATGTAACACTCAGTTTAGTATTTCTAACTGCTGCGACCTACTTTAATGTAAACGCAGCATTTCTTACTCAGTGTTATTAAATTTTGAAAAAAGAATACAAACGCAAAAAGTAAAGTAGTTCGGGTATAGAGTAATGATGGACAATAACAGGTAAGTCAAGAAGCTATGGGAAGTAAAACTACCTGGGCAAAATAAAAGTAGAATGCCCAGAAGAACGCGGGATGAAAGTGTAAAGGAAATACTGGAGGAAAGGAAGGTACCATGGCTAGAAGCAAAACGACTGGCAACTGACATGAAAACTTGGAGTGTCTTTATAAACAAAAATGTACACCAGTGGGAGCAACTTCAACCTTGACACTTCCTCTCTGTTAAACATACAAAACTCTATGGTTTTTTTAAATTATATTTAACCCACAAATATCCTTCGATACCTATGGCTTTTTACTAGGTACCCATTTTAATATGGAAACAATATCTTTACAAAAACACTCATAAAAATACTTTCCTGCTTAGTTAGAAGAGCACTTTACCTGACTCAAATAAAAACTACAACTAGATCTTTACAAAAACAGTCATGAAAAAAATTTCCTATCTAGCCAGGAATAATTAAGTATTTATGGTATAGCTGTGTTATAGTAGAAATAATCTTCAAAAGAGAAGTTGGGTCTTTTTTCGAGTGCATTATTTGTAACAACACAAGGGTACTATATAACATTTTGTCCAACAACTCAACAAATACCAAAACAGCAGTTATGAAATTTAATGTCAAAGTGCAAAACTAATTGAGAGTGAGCTAAAGTATATATAAGCCACAGGTGTGAGTTAGATACTTATAAGTCAGGTGTGGCTTATTGATTATAACCCACGGTGTTATGGGGAAGGTTACGATGTAAACAAGCTAGTAATAGCCAAGTTTACTTGTTTAAAACACAGTAGTAAAACACCATATTACGATTGAGTATTGAATAAAGTTCCTAACTCAAACAAATAACTAAACAAGCTCTTATTTATTTTTATCTGTAATATTAATATAGGCTAAATTATTAGTTCTCCAACATGACTTTTAGAAAAAAAATTATTCGTGAGAATTGATTTTTTACTCAAATTGAAAAGGTTTCAGAAAAAATAGTAGGTATACAACGCGGGGAGAGTGGAAAGTGACTCAGCGGAGTAAAATTCTTGGTCGAACAACCTCGTACTTCAAACGGCTCCCTCGTCCTGTAAAGCATCACTTTCCTGACTTGTTATGTAATATACTATTACAGCCTGCTAATCTAAGCTACTTATGTTGCAAGATGGAGAAAAGCAGCATTCGTAGTAAGAAAATTATGCGTTTTACCTTGGTGACATATGAGATTCACTCTATTTTCCAAGAAAAATATAAAGAAAACTGTTACCTCTAGTGCGAAGGGTAATTACTTTTTCCACTAGAATGTTTACGTTTCCCACTAGTGAAGAAATGAACTTTATTTGCTAACTTAAACTAACGAGAAACGTAAGCCTTTTCTAACAAAAATAGATAAAGCACTTTACGGCCTTCTCAGTGCTTTTTTTTATCAGTTTCACAAGCACTGTGTCGTAGTTTGCCAAAATTGATAAATATTATAAATTTCGTTTTAATTGTATTTGAATGCTCGGGCCTGTACACAAAATTTTTTATGCATCTCAGGCGTAAATAGCCTGTATGGCCCTTGTAGTGTTATTTTTACGCAGCGGGCCACAAACGCAATTTTATGCCCTTGGTACATAAATAACTTAGGCTTTATCAGCCTGTTAAGATTTGTTTTATCTGAATCTGTACATATCTTACCTTTCAAAAATCACATGCATATAACTAATTGAATATATTGGAATCGTCTCATATAAGGAGTTCAAAATCGTAATAATACGAAATAATTAAATGAATTATAAATACTAACTGTTAAATGAATTTGAAAGATGTTACTAAATATCAGATATTATTAGGCGCAGCTGTTAACGTTTTAAATGAAATCGTTAAATACTAAAATTATGATAGTTACGAAAACTTCATTGCATTGTGCACGGCGCGGCATAAAAGTAGAATCACAACTCCGGCAAACTTCAACACAATTAGTATACTCAAGAGGCAAGAGGTGGCTTTTCCCTTAGCATCGCAAAGAATGCAACTAAGCATAAAATTGTGGGCGGAAGAGATTTTAATTAGATTTTCAACTCTCCTTACTTGTCTTCCTTAGGCATGGGCTAACTTTCAACGCTTATATTATTAAAGTTTTAAAGTTAAGCAGGAGCTTTTAACAACCAACCAGGTTTATGATATTTCGCCAAATAAATTTCGGAGACCGAAATGTAAAGTTCTCAACTTCCTACCTAGAACTTGTCGGTCTATTTTTACCTCATACCTACTGGAAAATTCACATGCCTACGGTTGATCCGCTGCAAACGATTTTATACTTCTATTTGACCTTTTGCGTGTCGCGAAAATTATTTCGTTTGAAACAATATACTTACTAGGTTGTTAACATATTTTCTGACAGCATTTATTAATAAATTTCTGTTATTGCTTATGGAGTTGGATGAGGCTTCAATGCCAATAAAAATACATCGCTTCAAGGCAAATTTACGTTCAAAAACCATGACTGTTATCCTTGCATTTCTACATTCTAGTTGGTTATTTTAAGAATTCTACAGTTGTTTTAAAAGAAAATTTCGTGGAACATAAATTCCAGCCTTATGGCTATAACCTTAATTCGGCACGTAATGCACAAACTTTACCTACAAAAGTCGCACAAGCTTCTTCGAAAAAATGTCTCTTTCCAGGAAAAGTTTATATTGATGCTTCTTCTCTCACACGTTTATATGATTGGAAACTGTGTTTCAAAGTTATTCAGAGTGCTACATAGATATTGATATGGAATGCTGTAATTGAGTCTCTAATAATATTATTTAATTAATTAAATTGTAAGTTAGAGCAAAATCCAATATGCACAATATTTTACTATGTACGGAACTTTTGCCTGTTATCAAATTATTAGGCTGCTTAAAATAGTAATATGCCTTTTTAATATTTAATTTAACTGCAATTAATTATAATAAAACGCTAGCTCTCAGTAAAGCAATAACTCTTTAACTCATTTGGGTTCCAAGTGAATTACAAATTATCTGATACGGTCCTGTTCACCGGATTTAGTTCCAATGCTCTGTAGCTAATTGTTTGCAATACTGTCAAAAAATGTACAAAATGGAGCGCGTATGCAAGTCTGCGGTATTTGACGTTTAAAACCAATGTAATTATGAAAATTAGTACGGTAAATATTTAAATCTTTGCACTTTGGCGGCAAATTACATCATTTGTTTCAGGCACTAATTTATTTTATGACGTCAGAAGGGACGCAACCGGAAATTTTAGCAATTGTTTCTGAACGCTTCCTGTGGCTTCAATTCCTTCACATAACCTCAAATTTTGAAAACCGCTTATTTTTCGAACTGCGTCTTCGCTGTGGCCGTGGAAATGCTCGAATATTCTTCAGTAAGGCCTCCTTGCACATGCACCTTGCTTTTCCAACCGCTAACACTGACATTTCAGATATATTTGGGTACCTTATAACAGCGGAACTGCTTCGGTGCTCGGAGACGACCCCTGGTGTGTTTCTAGCCCTGGAACGGCTTTCCTCGCTGTTGAAGCGACCGGTAGCACCCCTGCAGTCCTGCCCACGGTGCTGCAATACAAACCCCTGGCTTAGGATTGTTATCTTGGCTGGACGCACTTGTCGAAATCTCGAGCAGGATCGGCTGGGGAAGCCTCGGGAACGCTCTTGAAACATTTTTTAATTTTTGGTGGCGGAAACCTTCGCAAACGATACCACTCAAACTTGGATATGCACATAATAAAAGGGTAAACTTTTCGGCTTGCAAAAATGCTCATTTATTGCATTAAAAATATAATTAAAGTTTAGCACAATTTACACTGTCAAGCTTAATTTAATTATTCATTTTTTCTCCTCCGTTATTAAAACAAATTCGAGTCTATTGCTATGGTAACTATGCTAACAGAAATAAGTTTTGGTTAATTTAAGTACATAATGGAAATAAGTTTGATTACATAATTTTAATTCTTCAAATTTCTTACAATCTAACAAATGTCTGTTTCTTATATTTAAAAATCGTTTATTTGCCCCACACACACAAACACGTTATATTATTTTCTCTGCTATTCACAATCGTTAAATGCACTGTTTAATAATAGAGTTCATTACTTCTTAATTGCTTTTCCATGTCCTGCCTGCTTTTCAAGATTACTTTTCCATGTCCTACTGCCTGCCTTCTTCAAGAGCTCTATTGCAATGTACCGTTATCTTATTCTGGCTTTTTTGCCTCTTTAGAATCCTCACAAATTTTACTGACTAGCTTCATTGAAATCTACGCTTCTTTTACATGCACATAGCAAACCCTTTTGTGACTATTAATTTCTTTCGGTTCGGCTATTCGTTATGTACAAACCTATTATTTAATTTATTTGCAAGTCAACTTCGACCCCTGTGAAAAACAAGCTTGCCATTTGCGTTCCTTACTTAATTACTTTATTATTACTGGCATCTCTTTACCAATGCATTTATTATTTGAAATTTAAGTTTAGCATTGCAGTTATATAAAACACGTCAACTCTGTGCTTATTGAAATGTTCATTACTTTGCACTGCTAGCAGACTCGAGTCGTGGGCCTAAGACCATCACAATATATATAAGACTTAGCTATTAGCATGGCTAACTGGTACGCCAATAGATGTAAACGAAACTACGGACAGTTAAAGTGGCTACGTCCGCATCAATGCCATTTTAATTGTTAGTTACAAGACAGTAGTTTTTTCTTTGTATTTTTTTTTAGTTTTATTTGCGTATATCTTATTTCAAACAACATATTAAATAGAAATAGCTAAAAATATGTATATATGGATAGAATATGCATGCAAAATAGTGAATAATAGAAATATCATTCGAATTTGGCAAGCAAATGTGTTCGAAAGCAAAATGAAAACTTTTTTTCAAGAATAATTTTGGTATTAAGTTCCATTTGGAACATATAGTCAGGAAATATTTTATATGGTAAGTAAATACGATTATAAATCTATAAAAGACCAATCAATATATAAACAATTTCGTCTTTTTTACTGAACTGCCATTGCGATGAATTGGGAAACTGAAACTGAAGGAAGCAGAGAAGTAAATAAAATAGAACTACTGATAATACTTTTAAATCAACGACCATGTACTTTTTAATGCCTAGTTCTTGGAAATGATCTAAAATTTTTTTCTTTAGTCGTGTGAATGGAGGGCATGAAATTGTTTAGAAAAACCTAGTGTTGATTTGCTTATTATATATCAGTATCACACTAACAGCGTAAGCCTTACGACCATATCTTCAATTCAAAACAGTTTACCAAGATGGATTTCGTTACTACATAATAACCAAGATTATATTGTTCTTCGGCTTATAATTAAGAATTCATTTAATAGTTAGTTATGTATTAGGGCATAATCAATAGATTATAGCACAAAGGAATGTTTAAAGCTCGACGCAAAGCGGATAGCTTTAAATTTCCCGAGAGAGATGAGATATGTCAAAATTCCAGTGACAGCATGAAATTGTATGTGAATAATTTTAATTATAATGAAATAATGCAGTGTTTTACTATGCTTGTGGACACGGAATATCAAGTAGCTTCAACTGAGGTAGTATATCTCATTGAAGAACATTACATTAACGTTCCTACCTGGATATTATGCTAGGTTAAGTAGAAGAACAACATTAGTTGAACTTCGCCTTTTTCCTGTATCTCAGAAAATAAAGCCATTTATTATTATTATTAGTGATTGGGCATGTAGCACACAACTTTTTATTTTATTTTGGTTCTTTAATTCAAAAATTCAGTATTTTGGCTACAGACTACGGCATCATCGTTGTGCTGGCGCTGTAAATTTTTGGTTTGTTGCTATACTACGTTATTGGTGACTGTTTTACTGCTTAACAACTTTATACGCCCTAGGGCCATAAAAGCCATTATACGCCAGCAATTGAGGGCCAATATACAAGATTATTGTTCTAAAATAAACAAAATTACTTACTGTTTATTAAATGGCTCTGCCTAAATTACTTTTCGGAGAATGCTAGTGCAATTCCTAGTAGGTTATTTAATCATTTCTTATTACCTAGGTTATGAGTTGCGCTTGCATCACAAGATTTCGCTAAAAAATTCATTATTTATGAGTTGGATAGCGTGGCCAGTAAACACTCATATTTATAAAACTTGCGATCTACTTAAAAAGGATTAGTAGATAAAATGCTCATTCGAACTCATAAGTATCGAGTTCATATTAAAAAAAGCTAGCCGGTGCTCACTAAATGTACTGCTGCCGTTTACTCTATGTAATCATTATATGTCGTAGAATGGCAAAAGCTAAATAATGTAACTAATTATTCCTGCTACATGATTAAAATGTTATGTACATTTGTACAGTGTTGCATTTCATTCTGTTAGTGAGAATAGACCGTATTTCTATTCATATCTCATGATTGAAGCATAAAGCACTTTGCTACGCGGGGAAACCGATCTACCATCTACAGGAAGCCAACAAGGTGGTCCAGGTAGTTCAGTCGGAGAGGCGATTGTAGCTTGGAAGAAATCTCACTAGCAATAGTCAAAGCAACTTATATCGTGACATATGGGACAAATTCGGTTAATTTGGTTAGGCACCTGACTGGTCTGCTAAGAATTGATTGGGATCTCTCACCAATAATATTCTCCAAGGCTATAAAAAATGTGCTCAGCGTCCTCAACCGCTTCTCCGCTTAGATAAAAAGGTAGTTCCGGCGGCAATTTTTAAAATCACAACTGCTGTAGTAACTTTGCTTTGCACACTGATTGTGCGCATAAAGCCATTGTTCTTTTTGTTTGTTTTATACAATTTAAATATGACGTGAGGATACGTCTCAAAGTGTATAAGTGTGTAAGTGTATGAGTTTAAAAATAATTAATTCTGTATTTTAACAAATACATCAGTAACCTTTGTTTTACATATATTCAACAAAGCAAAATGTCAGATATTTTTACAAACAAAGTATTGCAGGCCAAGCTCCTTCATGGGGTGTTAGTGCCTCACCATTATTATTATTTTAGAAGATGGCACTTTTGAGATCTATACAGAGGGAACTACACTTATTATATGAAACAGGCCTGGTCAACGGCTATTGCTACCCTATTACTTATTTACTAAGTGAGTTTGCATGCTTGATTACTACAAATTGATTGTTGCACGTAAAGCTGTTGCATTTCAGATACTGAAAAACCGTCTTCCCTGCTTCTTTAATTTCTTAATCATTAATTATTATTATTATTCTTAATGAATTTAGTAACACTTTTAAAAGAACTCTTGTTCATCTTGCTGCAAATGGAGTTCCTTTTAAACGGACGGTAGACATAAGCTGTACGATAAATCAACGATAATTTCTTTTACTCAAAAACTTTATTGTTGGAAGATAACTAAATGATAATATATAGAAGCCATCTTTGGATTACTGTCAGTTTTATCTAGATTCGAATTATCACAGCAATGAAAATGTGAGATTACACGTATATTCAAATTCGTTCCCAAAAGGTGTATTAGACACATAGTTATTATGAGTAGCTTGGACTGTTTTCCAATAAATGATTATATGCATAATATGCGATTGTACCCACTAAGAAGCAAAATGTCAATGAAATATCGCACTTCGCTGAATTTAGAACCATGGGCACAGGAAGAATGTCGTTGTTCAAAACCGTTCATTAGAAGTACGATTATGTGACACAGTATCAAATACTGGCCAACAGACACCTATGCTCTGATGTTTTGACACAACATTTCCTTCACCAGAGTCTTCGTCTGTTATGCCATCACAAGTATTGTGTAACAGAAATTTCTATAGCAGTTTTACCCTATATAGGAGAAACCGCATCTTTAAGTTCTTGTATTAACTCCTGTAAAATCTGTCAGGTATACAAAAAAATTACATCACTAAAACCAGTTTCTAAACACTAAAATAAATGTTATATTACAATACAAACATACTTAGAGATGTATGTTAAGTCAGAGTATTCTCCTTCAGTGGAAATATATTATGTTTTTCTACCTATCTACCACATTTAGACAACACTACTGTTGCTTTTTCTAACTTGTTTCTTTTTTCTTTCTTAAATTTTTCGAATTTTCAGCAGGAATGACATCTTTTTTCGAGTCTGAGACGATGTCGAGGAAGCAGCTTGAACAAGTTTTCGTTCCAATATGTTTTTCAAGACAAACATTGTGGACGACATCTGATATATTCTCAGACCTCCTTTTAATGTTTGGTAATATTGGAGCAAGTCCTAGTTCTTTTCAAAAATAAATAATATAGTTGTATTTTCTTAATTTGCCTCGCCTAAGACCACGGAAGTATTGTAATCGCAAAAAATAACCTACCACGATTTCCTCAGATCTTCACGTTTCAGGATCCCTGCATGACGAAAAACTGTTTTCTCAATTCTGTCTGTCTGTTTATCCGTCTGCCTGTCTCTCCGTCTATCTGTCCGTCTGTATAAAAACGATACAATGTCAAACAATAAATACGGTACCTAGTGCAGTACTAATGTAGCGATTTTTTAGAAAGATTTTTTAATATAAGAATATAATAAAATTTAGAGAAAAACAACAGGTGTGGATATTTTGTAACCTCCCCTTTGCCCTGCTAGGATTACTGGGGTGTCGATGTTTCTAAAATAGTCTTCCCACAAATAGAACACGCTATCTCTCTCTATCTCTCTATCTCTCTTTCTCTCTCTCTCTCAATTGAACAACGGTGAGCACTCGTAGAAAATGTTCTTACATAAGACGTTTAATCTCAGAAAGTGTAATCTCAGAGTCATAGCCAAATACAAAGATTATTCTTCATTATCGTCATCTTCACGGTGCAAACCTTATAGGTTTGTTCCGTTTTCATGTAAATTGGTTTTTCCACCGTTTTTTTGGCCATCCGATATTTTTTCTTCATTTAGGCTGGTAATGTTATAACTGTTAGCTATACATCAATCGTCCATTCCCTTTAAGTGCTCCTTCCAGTTTATTCTGTATTGGTCAAATTTTTCTGTTCAGTTAAATGTTTGTAGTTCCTGTCTTATATATTTAGTTGTTTTATAATCGAGCCTGACTCGTACCTCAGGAATTTTATTTTCGCTGCTTCAAGGTTTTTATTTGTTTCTTCGTTAGTGTTCAGCTTTCAGATCCAAAGAGCAATACTATTACGGCCATCGCTTTATAAAGCTTCAAAAGTGTTTATTTACTAGTAATATATCATAAAACTGATTCTATATATTCTTTCTGGTGGCATATGAACTATTAAGATTTAATAAATTAAATTGTTGATCTGCTCTATGATTTCATCTTCAATAAGAATGATTCTTCGTATTGTTTCCTTTCCTCTCAAAGCTAATGCTCGATTTCAATGTAAATATTTCTAAAAAATAATACCTGTACGCCATATTTAAAGTCGCCAATTTAAATATTAAATAATGTAGGTGACAAAGGACATCCTTGTCTAAGCTCACAATCAGTAGTATCGCTTTTATAATTATTATAGTCCTAATAGTGTCTAATATGATTTTATTACATGCAGAGAGGCTGTATGCCATCTTGATTAGATGTTATAGGATTCCATTTTTTAGCCTAATTTTTCAGAGTTCGTTTCTGTCTATTTCATCAAATGCCTTCTGATACTCAATAAAGACTATATAAGTAGGAACATTGAATTCTTTTCTCTTTTCGATAAGCTGCATTATAGTAAAGATGCAAAAGGAACAATATCTGCCTTTTCGAAATCCTTGTTGAGATTATGAAATCACGGTTTTTTCTATATTTAGTCTTCGAGCCACGATAGCAGCATATAAAGATTGGTTTATTATATTTTCTAGCAGCTTTTATCAAACTAATTCATCCATAGACATTGCAGTAGTTGGGGTATTAGTCCAGTCAAATGGTAATTCGAGGTGGAAAGTTCTGGTGTAATTGGTTTTAGTGGTTTACTTTATGTTTTTTGGGGTGCTGAACACGAATCTGAAGTTGTCCAACAAATTTTTTTTCGGAAAATATGAGAAATCATAAAAAAACCACTAAAAATCACAGTTTTTTTTTGTTTTTGGCTTATAATTTGCAAAGTAAGCTTTTTACGCAAAATATGATTCTATATTAAAATAAAGACGAGAAAATTTCCTACAATTCATGTTGGTATCATTTTTTTGTACGACATATGATTTCCGCGCTAAGAGGCGTTGAAAAACTGCCGAAAATCAGTAGATTTTGGAAAATAGCAAAAAACAAATTTTTTACAGCCTTTCTGTTCATAGCACTAAAACTAAGCATTTCTCTGTAAAAGAGCAGATAAAATTCTGTACAATTTATGTGTAAATAATTTTTTCGGATTTTCAATAGTTATGAGAAAAGCAGTGACGAATGCATGAAGTAGTCAGTCGCCTCCTTATTGGAGGCATATACTTAAATGCATCGTTATACGTCTGTGCAGATATGTAAAACGTTAACCTTAAGTTATATAGGTGCAACAAAAAGATAAACAGTGATTCATGGTTGATTAATATGAAAACTGTGTAATGTTAATCAATATAATAAAACAGGCATGTGACGTATTGAGCTAGCGGACTATCTTGTGACCTTCAGCTCCCCCTCTTTCTGCTGATAGAGATATGAACATATATTGCTGCTGCTTGTTAGTACCATGATAATCGTTTAAAAAATCTGTACATTGGTAAGCCCTTGGTTGATGTGAAAAACAAGGTTGGCCCTTATGCTAAAGAAATTGGGAGAACATTTTTACTTTTATGGAAAACAGTGATGAGGATGGCAGTTTTCATTAGACCAGTCAATAGCTCAGACAGAGGGTGAATACATTCCCCAATGGAAAACAGTAATAAACCATCTACTGGAGAGATATGGGGAGGAAGGGAGGATGTAATCATATCAAAGGTTAAACAGAATACGATCGTATGTTTCAAACATACTGGCCATAGGATTTTGACAGATGCGTGGTACACCGAAAAACGTCTTCGATTAGTTGAAACAGCGGCTGTTATAATTCTTGAAAAGATAAGATCTGTAGCGTATGTCGTGGATGATTATCCCCCTCCAGATTCTTTCTTGCACGAAAATGAAAGCCTTGTTCCTGAGGTTCTCAAACTTTTAATTGAAATGCTGATACTGAAGAAGAACCATGAGAACAGTAATAAATGAAAAAAAAAACAGTTTTAGCCATTTCACAGTATTATTAGCGTTGTCAGACCTAGTTCTTTGCCTTACAAATTGGACTATGAGCTTTTTTTTATAAGAAGTATGGGTCACGAAAACTAATTGATATTATGTCAGCCTTGGGACTTTGCACCTCTTATTCTGAAGCTGTTCGTTTGGAAGTGTTAGTAATCATGAGACCATCTTTACAAATAGACTCCACAGCTTTCCATCAATCCGTTCATGACAACACGAATTTTAACACTCGTACGCTGGATGGGTATAATACCTTTCATGCAATGGGGTGTATACATTTGATAATCCCAAGAAATGCTATTGCTCCAGATCAGAGAATTGTCCTCCGAGTGAAGAAAATACTACCAGCTCAACTAGTTGGCGAGATGGGTGCTGTTTCCTTGAAAGTTTTTGAGAAAGCAGATTCTCCTGGCTTAAAGGATTTCAAAAAGTTTTTTGTTTCATCCGATACTATCACACCCTGTTTGGCGGACCTCATTTGGCTTTACAGCAAGTGGAAAGATGTGCCCAGCATTCCAGGATGGAGTGGTTTCATGGAGCAAACCACAAGTGGTCTCCTTTGTGACACAACCTTTGTTGCTTGCGTGCCATTTATCAATGCTCCACCGAGCGATTCAACAGTATATATACAGCTTTACTCACTTCCGTAGAACAATGAAAATCTATCAATCAGCAAGCATCTGTGAACACTTTCGACCAGCCGAGGCTGGCTTGGGAATAAGAAGATCCTGAACAATGGGGTTGGAAGAAAACCATAGATGTTCTGGAGCCAGTAACCACGCTAGAACCACCAGCACCTCAAGCCGTTTTGAAACTTATTTCTTGCAAATGCAAGAAGACCTGTCAGAAAAACTGTGGATGAAAAAAGCAGGCCTCAAGTTCTCCAATATGTGTGTGAACTGCGAAACCAGTTGCAATAACATGTCTCTTACTGAAATCGAAGAATACGGGGATGACCCGGAACTTTCTGAAGTACTTGAAGGTAACTATGCATAAATAATTCCATTTCACCTTTATTTTTTCACTCATTCACTTTTATTTATGTGTTCAAAATATGTATCCTAATACAACTATTAAATGTTCAAACAATTAAAACTAAGTCATTAATTATATTTAATTAGTTTTTTTAGATGTAGAAGAACTGGAAGGCATCCCTGCAGAAATCATGGAACCTTTGACCAAGAGGGCTTGGTTTGACTGATGAGGTTCACTTCAATGTCAATAATCATTTAATAATAAGCGTTTTACAAAATACCTACCTATATACCCATGTTATTATATGTATTGTTTAACATTGCACAGTTTTCATATTAATCAACCATGAATCGCTGTTTATCTTTTTGTTGCACCTATATAACCTAAGGTTAAAGTTTTACATATCTGTGCAGAAATATAATTGTGCATTTAAGTATATATGCTTTCAATAAGGAGGCGACTGACTACTTCATGCATTCGTCATTGATTTTCTCATAACTATTGAAGGTCCGAAAAAATTATTTACACATAAATTGTACAGAATTTTATCTGCTATTTGAAATTATAGGATAATGTTTACAGAGAAATGCTTAGTTTTAGTGCTATGAACGGAAAGGCTGTAAAAAATATGTTTTTTGCTATTTTCCAAAATCATCTGATTTTCGGCAGTTTTTCAACGCCTCTTAGCGTGGAAACCATATGTCGTACAAAAAAATGATACAAACATGAATTGTAGGAAATTTTCTCGTCTTTATTTTAATATAGAGTCATATTTTGCGTAAAAAACTTACTTTGCAAATTATAAGCCAAAAACAAAAAAAAAACTGTGATTTTTAGTGGTTTTTTTATGATTTCTCATATTTGCCGAAAAAAATTTTGTTAGACAACTTCAGATTCGTGTTCAGCACCCTAAAAAACATAAAGTAAATCACTCAGAACAATTACACCAGAACTTTCCACTTTAAGCTCTTTTTGAACACCATTTTACTGGACTAAATATCTCTAATTCATTTCTTCTTTGGCCTTTCTCTCCTTTGTCATTACTGTGAGGCTATGTTCATCACTTATATTCTTCAGCTATATTGAATAAGAAACGAGGTAATCAGATATTTATTATTTATTTTTATTTATTTATTTATTTATTTTTATTTATTTATTTATTTAGTACTCAGCCAACACCGGTTAGGACAATTATAGGCATCGCTGTACATTTTATGGGATCTTCCAACCCCACTAACGACTGTCATGATGTTATTATGACATCCGGGACCAACTATTTACGTGACAGCCGTATCACGAGGCGTCGAGAGAAGCAGCCGTGAAACTCCCATCCAAGTTCTGACCAGAAAAAGCATTGCTTAACTCTGCTGATCGAACGTGGACGCTTGTTCAAGCTACACCACCCGGGACTATGCAAAAGGTGTTAAATCGGTGAAACAACATATACATAGAAGCGAAATCTACAGGTAGTTTCGTCATGTAATCAAAATGAAGAGGCAAGATTTCTCGAAAATATTTTGTTAAACCAAAATAGAAGCCCAACTTGAAAATACCAATTGAAACGTCGCAATAAACAAAAATCTGCAGAAAGGGAGAAGCGGGAGGGAGTCAGTAGATACTGCCAAGAAAAGAATTTTGTGGAGCAAAGGAATCAAAACACAGCTAACCCAAATACACCTCGATGTCAGTATGTAGAAGATATTTTAAATAATTATAGTTTTGAACCGAGGTGCGCCTATATAAAACTCAAATACGCATTTTCTGATGTAGGCGAGGTAGACCTAGAAGATCGTGGCGCCATGAGATATATGAAGCTGTGGAAAGACAGAACGTAGAAGTTCGGGAAATTGAAAAATTGAGAACAGTGGAGAATCTAATTGAAAGAAGCTAGACAATAACATATACAAGAATACTTAAAAAGTGTATGTTGTGTGCGTTTCTGTCTGCCTGCGTCACGTTTTAATTAGCATCGGTTGGGTGCAATTCGTCCGCGATCTGTCGTGTCGTCACCGCGTCCTTCATACTGAAATGAGTAAGTAGACGAAGAATAGTATTTTATTAGCCGCGCAGATGACTAACAATCGGATTTATTACTAAGCGTTGCCTTTTACTGTTTCAGCATTGTTTGCAGCATTAAGATATTTTTTATACTTCCGGGACTAAAGTTGATACTTTAGTTCCCGTAAACAGGGACTAAAGTAGCTCATTCAATCCCTGGCTAAAGTAAAAATGATACCGTAACTATGGTAAATTTATGTACACACGAGGTTAGTAAGTTAGGTTTTATTTGTCATTTGACACACACTGACGCAAAACTTAACCTGCAAATACTGACAATACACTTCAGTACGGCCAATTGATTCAGGCTATCCAGGACCTGCTGCAATTCAGTTTTTAATAAATGTAATTGTCAGTTTCCAAATTGACAGATTCCAAATTTTGGAAATGTTTGACGATAATGTTCCTAAAAGTGCAAAAATAGCGTATATACCTCGGGACTAAAGTGTCTAAATCCATTGAGTGGTTGTTGCCCTCGGGCTTCGCCCTCGAGGCAACAAACTCCACTCGCGGGATTAAATGGTGCACTTAAGTCCCTCATGATACAATATACTATTTTACTAACTTTGTACATCATTTTAAACACTTTTCAACCGTAATTCGAACTAGCAAAGATTTTTTCCTGTCGTGCGCTTTCTTTATTAAAGATGTTAAAAATATGTTTCACATACAATTCAATTTTAAAAATACAAAAATTATTTTAATTAAGATAAGACCACATATGTGGTGGGATTAAAAGCTAGTCCCAAATGTATACGTAGATATAATACCTTTGATGTATGTCATAAATTAAAAAATATTTTTTTGTATGGTGATCATGAAAGTCGTTTTTTAACGAAATATCGTATTGAACGTACCACTTCAGGCAAAATTGTAAAAAAAGTACACTTTTTTAACTATTTTATTGAAATGTCAATTTGACAGTTGTAAATTCCGAAGTCGGTTTCGACTAAATTTCGAGTTACAAGACGTCACTATGCAAAAACACTACATGTGCAACACGTTTTGAAAGTCCCTTTTTTCATTCATTTGCAAATTCATGAAAAAAAGTATGACTTTCAAAACTAGTACAAATTACTAATCTCCCATTATTGCATACATGATAAACCCCACTACTACAAAATTCTTCCACAATTTCAACACCTCAAACTCGAAAAGTCCCAACGGGTGGAACCTTTGTTAACGGTACACCATGGTCTATTATTGTTGGGCACTATTTGATTGAAGGATGCCCAGTAATCCTCGTAAAGATGCAACATGATTAGGGCGTCAACATTCAATACAGTGCAGCTATATATCATTATGCTGAGGGAATGACTTTTATTTTATATTTGTAATGTTTATTATTTAATAAGCATCACCGTGAAGAGACATCGTGAGCCAGAAAGGCAATTAAAAGGTGACATACTTCGACGGCAATTAGCTAGAACAATGGGAAAAGGTGTGTTTTAAAATTACTATTAAAGCGATAAGCGGCTCGAGGCCTATGTTCCCGAAACATCGGAAGGTGCACAGACAGGCAGAAATTAATCTTACAACGTACACATTTGTGTTTAAGATGGTTGTGCTCGCTATGTCAACTTTCGTCATTACATTTTCCAATACACTTTGCACTACTTCTCTTCCGCTAAAATAATAAAACCTTTTCGTTTAGAATGGATCTACATGTATAAATAATATGAAAATTCCTGGTGACTTCGATCAGCTTTTCAAGGGCAGTTTTGGTACAGCGACATCTAAATTCCATTACAACGGAAGTATTCCTCTCTCTCTCTCTGGATTGTTAAACTAGTAGTGTATTATTTTCTAGTTTCAAAACCATTTCTACATCTAAACTGGCTAGGTGCTAATTGGTTTTTGCATTTTTCAGCAAGAGATTCACGAGATTAATCAAATGAAAGCTCTCAATGTGATTTCTTTTGGATTGGGAAGAATTTTGGGGTCAGCTACATATTTGAGACCTACATTTTCATCATGAAGCAGTTTTATAAATTCGCTAAGGATATGGTCACGACCAAATGACTTTTATATTGTCGTATGTAATTCAAACTTTAATACTACCTCTTTCATTATATTTTATAAAATGTGTACTTCGATTTATTTACTTTATTGCATATACCGTAAAACAGCTCAGATATATATTTTTGCTAAATGGTGTTAATTGTTCATCATTTCCTATGATTTTATTTTTCCATCGAACAACCTGGATGATACATGTGCATTTATCATTGGTTGACAAAAGATCATACTTTCCTCGAGGATTTCTATCTTTCAGTATCTATCCACTCTTTCTGTATCTAAGGTCTCTAGTTTAAAAGTTCTGTTTCTTTCGTCACATCATACATTGATTTCTTTCTCCTTCATTTGTGTTAATTACTCGTTTGTTGGTAGTATATTCTACAACCCCTCTGATTTGAACAAATGCCTCGTCTATGCAAGATTTTCTTTTAACAGACTAACTTTGCACTCCTGATAGTTTACTCATTACAAAAAGTTTCTTGCGGAATAACAGGGTGGTGACTTGCGCGACGCAGCATAGGGATTTCAATGGTAAATTTTTAATGTTTGATTTTTGGCTCCCCTATTTTTTCTTTAATTAAAGTGTAAATAAGTTTTTTGTAGAGAAAAAAATACTGCATATGTACATACTATTGTTTACAATTTTCCATTTTCCGAAACTGTAGAAATCAATGAAATAAGAATGCAATTTAAAAAAAAATCACAGATGCCTTGGAATTATGTACATTTACTTTTGTCTTTGCTGTTTGACGTTTATAACTGATTATTAAATTCTGTTATCGTTAAAATGTATTCATTTTTTCTAGAGACAATGCTGTAGGTGTCTGTACATACCATCGTTTATAATTTTCGGAAACTGGAAAAATCAAAGAAATTGGTATCAATAGGAAGCAGGATTTAATTAAATACCATAACAAAACATAATTATGTACCATCGAAGTCATAGAAAACTGGGACAGGAAAAATACGCAGATACCCTTGTTTTCGAAAAGTGTAGTTTAGATGTGGCATTTTGATTGAACATTATTAAAGGTGGGCTGCCTCCTTTAATAACATTTAGTTCAGTCAAAATGTTACATCTAAACTACACTTTTCGAAAAATAGGGTAATTGCGTAATTTTCCTGTCCCAGTTTTCTATAATTTCGATGGTACGTATAATCATAATACAAAATCACAAAAATTTATAAATTATAACAAATGTTCAAACAAAGCACCATTAACTACTAAACAATGACCTAACCTGTCGTAAAATTGCCGTCTAACATTTGCTAACTGATATTGTGATATTTTATCGCATTGGGCTTGAATACAATTTTTTAGTTCTTCAATAGTTTGAAAGGTTCTTCCAAAGTAAATTTGCGATTTTAAATGTCCCCAAAGAAAAAAATCGTTGGGCGAAAGATCGGGGGACCTAGCAGGCCAGTTAATTAAATAATTTGGACCAACACCTTATTGGAAAAACTGTAGTTTACAAAGTCGCGCACTTTACGAATGTTGTGTGCGGGTCGCCCATCCATCTGAAGCCAAATCTCTTGATCGTCTCTAGCAACTTCGGTCACTGCCGGAGCTATATCCTCTTCTAACAACTGCAAAAAGCGCTCTCCTGTGAGGTTTTCACTTAAGAAAAAAAAGTTCTATAATGTGATGACCTAGTATTCCCGCCCAAACATTAACTTTTTGGGGATATTAGGCCCTGGTTTGTAAAATGTTGCTTGGATTTTCAGTAGCCCATACTCTGCAATTTTGTACATTTGGTTTATTATGCATTGTGAATGTGCATTCATCCGTAAACAAAACGTTATTCAAAAACTCCCTGTCTTTGTTACATTTTTCCATAATTTGGAAGCAAAATGCACTTATTTTCTGCATATCACGTTCAAGCAACTCTTGATGACATTGATATTTGTAAGAGAGACCTTTGTGTTTTTTCAAGCATTTTTTGATAACATAATTCGCAGGACTGGACTGTGATGCAAGCCAATATCTTGCGCTATTTGCCTTAAACTTACACTGGGATTTGCAGCTACTGCTGCCAAAACATTCAAGGTGTTGTCATTTTCCTCATGTTGCTGCACGTTTTCAGCGTAATTGTTACATTTACAATTATTTAATACTGTTCCTGTAGTTTCAAATTTACGTATTAATCTATCAATCGTTGAACTACTTGGAATTGGCCGATTCGGATAGTTTACGCTAAACAAGGCACTTACTTGACGAGCACTATTTCCAGCATAAAACCATTTTATCATTTCTACTTTTTCTTCAGTTGAATACATTTTAACGGGAAGAATAAATGTGCATGTTGTTTGTTTACATATTTCCAAGGTACTACTGATTTTTTCAAAAATAGCATTTTTTATTTCTTAAATTTATAGCGTTTCGGAAATTGGAAAATTATAAACAATAGTATCTACAGATGCAGTATTTTTTCTCTACAAAAACTTATTTCTACTTTCATTAAAAAAAAAACAAATAGGGGGCCAATAATCAAACATTAACAATTTACCATTGAAATCCTTTTGCTGCGTCGCGCAAGTCACCACCCTGTATATGTTTGTATTGAATTTTACGCAATTTGATATTGAGCTACCATAGTATAAATTTAAAAGAATAACCCGGAACGTCCCTCCATGCCCTGTATATCAACCGTACCATGGACGCCCTTGTACACCAATCTGTAGTTTATATTGTAACCATCCGGCTTCCAGACGAAGCACTGGGAAAGCTTTTCTTATATTGCGTGTACAATCACGAATAATCAGAAGTTGCAGGTATATGTTTATTATCTAATTTTGCTTGTGTTATTTACCGTCAATCCTTACCTATGCTAGGTTTTGTATTATGCGTATTATTTGCTTTAAGTGTGTAATGTTTACTGTCTCAATACTAGATATTAATGAAATCAATAATCAAACTTTGGGCTCCCATATTTTGAAGAAATGTGACACAAAGAATTTATAACTTTTTTCCTACTCAGAAAGTGCCTCTTAGTAGCATGAAGTTAATCCGTCATTTTTGCAACACCCTGTATGTAAAATACCCCTATTTTGGTATGACTTAATAAGTTTAACATTGTGAAATAGGTTTTAGGATTAGTAGTGCAATAACGCCTTCAGCGCTCTGCTGTATCAATACTGTGGTTTCTCTGGAGAATTTCTTCTTCTCCATGTGAAGGTTTCACTTATCGCGCGGCGTAACATCACTAGAAGCAGGTAGAATTTCCAGGAATTTAGTTGGTTATCCTTATGTGTTGCAGTCCATCTGCAAGACTGGCCCGTCTGAATGTATTTTTATTAATTTTATTATATAGAGTTTTAAAATGTTTAGTGTAATTTCATTTTGTAGAGCGCAATGTAGTTCACAGTATTTTGAAGTTAAAATAAGCTATTTCAAAGATCACAGAACAAAGTATGTTCCAAATCTCGGAGCTGAGAACCGTTCACATTTCCCATAATCGAGGAGGTTTTCTATGATGCAAACCTTCAGTCCATTTTATAATCACTAATCGATTCGTCGGTTAATCTCTAAAGGAAAACTTTATGACTACTTGGATACAATCGCCGCGCCGGCCGGAACTAGCTTAAATGGAGACGGGTGCAGTTCTTTGATCTATCGAATTAATTAAGAGCGTAAAGGAGGCCAACGAGTCTTTACCAAGTAACGACAAGTGTATCTAGGCATTCAAAGAGAATTTGTAAACTCAAGTAGCACAAAATATTCTGAAAGAGACGCCCAAGTACATATAGCAGTAACAAAATCAAAACCACAAGGCTGGTCTCACAGTATAATTGTCATTAAAATCAAAATGGGAGACATAGACATCGAAAATAATAGATGCGCAAACAAAGCGTAACACTATCACTGGCATCAAAAAACACCATGTGACGCTCTCAAATATCAAGCATTTTTAGATACCTTACATTTTTTCATTTGTCTATCTAGCTTTGATAAAATGTTTCTCCTTAAAATCGAAACGTAGCATTTTTTTTTTCAACATGTGAGTTTTGTATTTGTTTAATCTTCCCTGAGAATAGATGGTTTCTGCACCAATCTACTAACATTTTCTTCCAATAGCTGATCTGTTTTTATTTGCTAAGTTTTATTTAAGTACGTTATGTTTAATCCTATCTGCTGCACCAAATCATTTTATTTTCTTTACAAATTATTCTCAGATTATTTTACCATTTCTTCTTCAGGGATATGTAAATGGTTTTCTAAAAAACGTCTCTTATCAAAAAATGTTATAGAATAGAAAATTCATAATTCTTACTTTTTAGCAAATTTTTTAGATATGGCCTACTACACAGAGATTTTTACATTTTTCTTTACATATTTTGTCTTTAGATTCATTCCTTTATACATACTCTATTCTCCCGGGCACTGTGATGTTTGTCTTGCTTATTTTGTACTTTACTCCTCATCTACCTATCGTTAATTTTCTTTAAATAATTATTTGTTCGACATTTCTTTTTCATAGTTGTTCAAATGTTCGTTGTGCATGAACTGAATTGGTTGTTACCTCGGTGCTCTTATAACAGATACACATAATAACATGCTCAGTTCCTTCCCTAATTCGATGAGTCACTGTATTTTATCGGGTTGGTCTTTATATCTTTATGGGGAGCAATAATGTGAACTGCCAAGACTGGCTTTGCTGGTTCAGTTCTGTAGACTCAGCTATACGAGGGGTAACGCCACTTCCATCATCACTTCACCCCTGAATCGATGCTTTCTGCCTGAACACCGACAGCGACTCTGCTGC